>JARKHS020003964.1:0-10178 GCA_030143305.2 Amblyomma americanum
TGTGTCAATACACCAGCGGTACGGGCCCGTTGAGTGGAAGCGTTTTCCTTCTTCTTCTACTTTCTCCTCCTCTGTGGAGGCTTTCGTCTTCATCTCTATTGACAACGTAAGCATGAGCTCTGGGAGCTCATGCTGTTAAGGCTTTATAATATTTTGACTTTGCTTCCTAGTTTTTTTTTCAGATTCGCCTTCGTTTGCATTATGCGCCTTCCTCCCACATCATTCATCTCGTCTGCCATCTTTTGAATTTCAAGTTGAAAATTGGCTCAGAATCTTCAACTTCATCTTATACTAGGGCCTCACATTTGTCAGTCGCACGGTAAAATTAGCGAAGCAAAATGTGGAAGGATGTTCGTCAAATTAAATAATAAAATACCTCGCTTTGACCTTCCCAACATTCGAGAAAAAAACATGCGGAATAGTTTCTGGTTTCTGACAAATTAAACAATGCGTTCACTACGATACAAACCCGCATTTTACATCGAGTTAGGTATTTAGTTCTAGTCAGTATAGGTGAAATTTAACGAAAGAGTTTTAACCTCGCTTTGAACGCACATACTCTCCATGCTTTTTAAAACATTCCGGCCAGAGCCTTGACACCACAGACACCTGTACAACGGCTTTGTCAGAACAACATCCTATAGATCTTTATTCATATTTTTTCCCGGGAGACATTTTCTAACCATCCAACAGAGAAATGGGTGTCAAGGAAATGATAGGCTAAATAGAGCTCTGTGAGTTATCCAAAACATCAGCCCGACATTCGCGTTGAGACAATTAAATTGGGTAAATATCTGCCCAGCCTACATTGACATAACAAATCGCAACAAGTGCTTCGAAACGTCTCAGAAGAAAGTAAATATGCAACCAACTATCGCATGTACCAGTGAGCCAAACTCGTCCAGCTCGAAAGGACGAGGACGAACACAGAAGCTCTGTTGCTGTTGCTGTCTGTTTTGTTGTTGTTGTCGCTGTTGTGATCGTTGTTGTCGCTGTTGTCGTCGTTGTTGTTGTTGTTGTCTCAAAAGCGATGGCACGTGTGTTCAGCTTCTGTGCTCGTCCTCGTCCTTTCGCGCCTCTTCTTCATGCTCAGCTACGCTGGCCGCTGCAAGAGACCAATACGCCATCGCTGCAGCCTGCCATCCCACGTGTTAAACTGCCAATCTATAGCGCGATGCTTTGGGTGTCTTCGTCTTCAGCAACTTCTATGCGTGCCTCTCGCGCTGTGCATGGAGATATCGTTGTCTTCAACAACTTTCATCCGCTTCCAAACGCTTTGCGCGAAAAGGCACTAACAAGCGCCATCTTACGCGCATTAAGTGGGACACGACGGCGGGAGATTTGAACCACGGCAGAGGGGTCGCATCAAACAACAAGGAGCGCTCAAGCCGCAAAGTGTATGCTATCCAATTCTGTCGCATCTATAACACTGATCATCCCCTTGACTTTTGAGACTTGTTTTGTGTTAACGGTCGACCGAATGTGCTTGTCAGGACAAGTAACGCAGAGAACACCCGCGCATATTTTCTGTGTGCAGTCTCCTTAGCCAGCAATACTACTGCAGTTCTGTAAGGTTGATTCCGAGACATAAAATCTTATTACCTCACGATCATCCCAAAGGACTCTAAGAATTGTATCTACAACTCAATATTAAGTTACATGCTCTGTCTTTCGTGTTTTCAGGTGAATCGAAAGGCCGATGAGGTTAAGCGTTTCATGCATAATATATTGATTTTGCGTCTTGCCGTCACCCTGTGTCGAGTCAAACACCGAAGAAGCGGCCACGATTTGTATTCTTCCTTTCTTCAGGGCGAATGCAATAAAAGGTAGAAGCCATAATCTCTCTACCTTGTGCCTTCCGCCCCTTTCTCACCTGTAGATATTGTTTGATAGTGTTTTGAAGTACAAAGCATGAATTACATTTGGAATCCACGACCAGTGTTCTCAATGCATTGACAGCCAGGGTAATGACGAGCCTATCGTCGCGGTATTAAAGAATTTCATAGTTTTCAAAAAGTTGGCTTCTTCCTTAAGCGACGACTATCAGAGAACGCTGGTGACATGTGCTTTTATTTACTTATTATTAACGTAAATCGTTTTTTAGAGCCTTGAATAAAAAGAGTCACATGCGGCGTAATTTACGACTGCACGAAGGCATAAGACGTCAGTACAAGTCTTATGCAATTCTTAATAAAGCAAACTTCGGAAATAGGGATTTCAACATATTCGCGTAGTTTTTTTATTCCGCCCAAGGTTCACCTCAAACCACCGGAACAAACTACGCCGCATACCTTTGTTCCATCTTTGGCTTTGCCCCGGTATTTTAGCTCTCGTTTTACAATTTCCTAAAAAACTAGGCCCCAATAAAGTTTGTTCTCTCTCTTTTTTTTCTAATGTCATTTGGATATAAAGGTCCGTCTCATTTACGTGCTGAAAAGTGTTTTGCAATACATGTAGTTATATAAAAGAAATGCTGTGTTTCGTTCAAAATCGACTAACTTCCAATGTGCACACAGCCAAGAGGCATAAGCATCAAGGGATCTGCTCCGCGCTCACGTCCTGTGTTGTACAAACGCGCCACCGCTTCTTGATACCAGCCAGAGCAACGCGCCATGAATTTACTCCGGCTGCTTCGAGACAAGATGCGCAGTGCCGCTTATCAGGAAGTGACGCAGAACACGCGTGCCCTCCGGAAACGTGATCCCTACCCCAAATAGTCCCATTTCACATCGCCTTCGCGCTTGTCCTGTGCTCAGTGTTTCAGAACACGCGCAACCCAACGGGTCTGAGATGCACGTGCCCTCACGCCTGCATATACGCACATAGGCATCTCGGTTTCTCGCGCCTTTCTTGTGGACACTTGTTTTAGCGCAGTGGATCAACCAGTTTATTTCATGATGTTGTCGCTTTTTTCTTTCATTTATTTCCTCATGTGAGAAGCTATAGGCTTCTCGAATAAATCAACAGGATGTACGTGACCCCTCACCTGTATTTCGACGCTGGCACCGCAGCGAAACCAGCTTATTTCGAACCCCGAGGCACGCGGGGAGAAATTTTCTGGGATCGCGGGCGCCGAGAGTTGTAGAAGGATGCGCTCGTAAATTCGATACTGCGCGCCACTCACGCACTCATTCCGTATTTTGCTGCGTCGATGATCCCGGCCACGCCGGGTCTCTCTTCGGATTCATTTGTATCTCGCACACACTTTTGTACTTTTCCAATCCTTTCACAGGTTGTGAATACTCTAAGCTTGCTGGCTCGTTTTAGTCTGTTTTTGGCTTCTCTGAGTGTTTTAGACTCCGCAGCAGAAATGTTTCCCGCTTACTTGATCCCTTTCTTCCAATAGTTCGCTCTCTAGTCGCATGGTGCTGCTCGTTCATTGATACTTTCCTTGATATATTCTCCCCAGGGCATTAAGGCCCGACGCTCACTTCTCGCTTTTTCGAAGATGCCTAATTTTGTTTTCGCACGCATGAGCGACGACGTGCGCAAGTCCAGCATTAAAAGTTCCGCGTCAATGCACTTCTGACCTTCATACAAACACGTCATGTGAATGAGATTTTTAGAGAAAGGCCTACAAAATAATGGGAGAAAAGTGTCGACACATGCGACAGGAAGCTTGACTGAGTGCTAAAAATGTCGAGAAAGGACTGACGAGCTCGTGTGTGGTCCCGTTTGGTCTGTACCAGCAGCTATTCGAATTCACTCTCAAATACCCCAGACCAAGAAAAGTGGAAGATTTCAAGCCGCCATCTCTTCTCGCTTGTTTTTAAAATGCAAATATGCAGTAATTGCCCCGCCGCGGTGGCTCAGTGGTTAGGGTGCTCGACTACTGATCCGGAGTTCCCGGGTTCGAACCCGACCGCGGCGGCTGCGTTTTTATCGAGGAAAAACGGTAAGGCGCCCGTGTGCTGTGCGATGTCAGTGCACGTTAAAGATCCCCAGGTGGTCGAAATTATTCCGGATCCCTCCACTACGGCACCTCTTTCTTCCTTTCTTCTTTCACTCCCGCCTTTATCCCTTCCATTACAGCGCGATTCAGGTGTCCAACGATATATGAGACAGATACTGCGCCATTTCCTTCCCCCCCCCCCAAAAAAAAAACCAATTATTATTAAATATGAAGTAACCATTAAACGTCCTGTCGCCATGGTAATTTGCAGAGAGCACTTTTTGGCTGTCTCATTATTAGATGTTCTAGAGATTTATGTTTACACCTCCCCATGACTATTTAATTTCGTTATATATCACTACATACACGTGAACTACTATGGTCATTTGAAATACACCGCAAATGAAGAAGTAATTTATGCATACAAGTTGGTATATTTACTGCAAGCGGGACAATTGACAGCTGAACCTCAAAAGAAAGAGATAATAACACAAGGAGAGAAACTGTACTGCAAGCTGTGGACGCACCAAAATCTGTGCACGAAAAACAGCTCAGAATTCGCAGGCGTCCGTAATCCAGCTTGACCTAAAGCCAAGATAGAACATTAAGGCATGCGCGAAAAGTTCAGGCGCGCTATCATGTACTGCACATGACTCAGGCAACAATGCCTGAAGCGATGACTACAGGAGTTTGAATTCCGCCCCGTGTGTACCCAAGTACTGGCATTCCATGGTGTGACTTCACTACTGTTATGCGCATAGGCTGATTACTCTTGTACTGAAAAGGGGCCAAAGCCACCAGTCTTCCGTCGTGAAGGAAGGAAGCGGGAGATTGTGGTTTACAATACTTAGCTTCTTCTGTCTATCCCTCGCCTCATTACACTCGCTTGCATTTATTCCTGCCTTGCGAAACATCAAACGGGTTTCAAATCCACCGTGATATGCGAACGACTCTCACGAAGCCGACGCTACTGCACTCGTCGTAGCATGAAATCGGTCGACGCCGTGATTTATGAACGCCGCCGACTACCCAAAACAAGCGAGCACACCGAAATACGCGTGCAAATGATTCGTATGTCCGTTTGAGCGCCACACAGTATGTAGTAAATAGTAAGCATTACACGCTCACTCGTTTTGTGGTCTCCGTCCTACAGAGTGCTTTGTATTGACACTGATTTTCCAAACTGCGGGCTAATGAGCCGTTCGAGACGGAACATCGTGTTGCTACTGTTTGGAGCATGTGCTTCGGGAACAAAAGTGAGTGCGGAATTGCATGACAGTAAAAGGAAACCCTAAACCAAATTTCGCGCATTACCCGAATAAGACAAACAGACCAAGTTGCCAATGCGCCAGATTATACGCACCATGACTGCGCTGAGAGACGCGTGTCTGGTTCTCCCTATGGAGTGGCTATTGAGAGCAGAAATTCCGCTTTTAGGGGTAGCATTTCCGCCTCCGTCGAAGCGAGATTAGAAGCAAGAAAGATTGAAGTGCGTGAAAACGTGAACAGCATTTACGCTCGAACAGAGAGGGAGAGAAATGCAGGGAAGTGAATCCCACGTGCACTCCCGAAGGTGGCGCATGTGTGACGTGTAAAAAAATGAAAACTAGTTGTTGAGGAAAGGAAATGGCGCAATATCTGTCTCACATATCGGAGGACACCTGAATCGCGCCGTAAGGGAAGGGATAAAGGAAGGGCTGAGAGAAGAAGGGAAGAGGTGCCGTAGTGGAGGGCTCCGGAATAATTTAGACCGCCTGGGTATCATGAACGTGCGCTGACATTGCACAGCACACGGGCGCCTTAGCGTTTCGCTTACATCGAAACGCAGCCGCCGCGGTCGGGTTCGAACCCGGGAGCTCCGGATCAGTAGCTGCCGCGTGCCTCACCGTTCCCTCTTTCACGTCATTTGCGTTGCCGCCGCGTGGCTAAACGCGGAATGCGCCACAGGCGAATATTCGGAGCTTTGTTTAGACGCGGGACCCATCCCCAACCCTCACTTCTATTTCCCTTTTCTCTTTCTTCTGAGCTGAGTACTTCCAAAGGTACGTATCGAATATACACCTTCGAGGTCGGTTCGAAAACATAAAATCTGCCCGGTTCCTCAGCGGCTGACGGACTCTTGTGCGTCTATGCAGGACGCGGAAGCGCGAAGTCATTTCCATTCTTTCGTTTTGCTGTACTCCATTATTCTCTTGTTGCGATACTCTTTCAAGCGCCTCGATTGAAGTGGTGTGCGCTGTTCCAGCGCTGCTTTGTATGCGTATATGCTGCTTCCGCCTTTAGAACGAATTCGGGAAGATAGTTTTTACTTCCCTTGGCTAAAAGCCCTCGTTGACATTATTCGTAAAGTACGAAAGAGAATGACAAAGCGTCCGCCAATGAAGTGCTATAGGCCACCAAGCCTAAAGACATTTGGCTGAGCGCTGTCTTAAATTCCTGGTAATGTGCGAGAGCCGTTCTATTCGTACTAGCGAGAGCTACACTGGGCTGCCAGTCGACCATTTCGCGGTATATGGGAGAGGCCAGTTCTGCGCATGCGCCGTTACCATGGCAACCGAAGAGGAGCGAAGTGTGGCGTGCGCTTCGCCGTCACTGCGGGCGCGCGCCCGCTCCACCGTCAAAGCCGAGCGTGACGTCACACGGATGAGCAGTTGTCCGCATGTGCCGATACCATGGTAACCAGAGACCCCACCCTCTGTGCCGCGTTCTTTGTCGCCGCCTCGCAGCTCGCCGCTCTATCACCTGGACCTTGCGTCGTATGCGCAGGATTGATTATATGTAGTGGGCGTGCAATGAAGTGAAGTAGCAGTCACTGACCATAGTCGAAAAAAGAAAGACGTTTCGAAACCCGTACGGGTTTCTTGTTCACAGTGAGCAGGACAAGAGCGGTGGCGAATTTATATCCGGAGAATGTGACGTAAAGATCGGGCGTAGATGCCTGGCATGGGGCCAGCGTTCTTGTTTAATGTTGCTTGTGATGTTTGGATGAATAGCGATTCCAGCAGAAGGCGCGTCGTCAGGTTTCTTTCCTTAGATAAGATGGAGGCATTGCCCCAGTCAATCTGGTGGCCAGTGTCGTGTGCATGACCCGCCAGCGCATTTGTGGCATGCTTTTTGTTTTTCACATCACGTTGGTGGTCCTTTATGCGTCTTGAGAACTTCCCTGTCTCACCGATGTAGGCATGATTGCAGTTCAGGCATGGTATTTTGTAGACGACTCCTGGAAACTGCTCATTTGGTAGTCGCTCTTTCACATTCATTAGCTGATTCCGCAGCTTGCTGACAGGCATGTGGGCCACGCGTAGGTCGTATTTTGAGAACACACGAGACAACGCTTCGCTGATACCAGGCACATATGGAATGCCTGCTCGTGTTCGATACGTCCTACAATCAGTGGTAGCTGGATGTGCAGCTCGTTCTTGTATCTTTGATATGAAGCGGCTCGGAGAAGATTGAAGAAGATGAGAAGAAGATTGATGCTCTTCGGATTCCAAGGAAAGAGAACAAAAGACAGGTTGTGGTGAACCTCTCATCCTACAAGCCAAGCGCAGCAGAAACCTCTGTCCTCTGCCGCGGTTTGAGCTTTAATACAGATAGCCCACCAGAAAAGAAAAAGGTAATCTGTGCGGTTGAGCGTGCGGTAAGCCTGCTACCTATGAACGTCCGAGATGAAGCCCGCACTCACGCCATTGGCATTCTCTCGAAGTGGCGGCATAAGCCCCTCTTCTCTGTGGCTGAGAAACGAGCCATACGCGACCTCAGAAGGAACCCGGAGACTGCCATCTTACCGGCAGACAAAGGGAATGCTACCGTCCTGCTCAACCGCAGTGAATACAATGACAAGATGATCGGTTTACTGAACGACGGCACCTACTTGTCTGTACCACGCGATCCTACGGCCAGATTGCAAACAAAATTGCAAGAACTGCTGGCGGGCCTATTTAAGCTCGTGCCCCCGGATAACAAGAAACTTTACTACCGCCTCCTATGCACAAATGGTTCGGCTCCTGCTATATACGGTCTACCGAAGATCCACAAGCCTGGAGTCCCCCTACGCCCGATAGTGGACTTCACAAGGTCGCCACTGTATCGACTTTCGGGGTGCCTCCACGAAGTGTTCAGCCCTTTATCCGGAAAGGCTAGGACGTACATCGGGAACTCTTCAAATTTTGTTCAGAAACTGCATGACTTGGAATTGAACGCAGAGGACGTAATGGTCTCCTTCGACGTCACGGCACTCTTCACCAGTGTCCCGGTTGACCTAGCCGTTTCCACGTGCGAGGAAGCGTTGGAGAAGGACCGCAATCTGGCAAGTCGTACTCCCTTCGACGTTCCAGAGCTGAGCACACTGCTACGGTTCTGCCTAAGCAATACGTATTTTTCCTTTAATTCAAAGTTCTACAGACAGACCCAAGGCACTGCGATGGGCGCTTCCATATTGGTCACCACAGCAAACCTCGTTATGGAAGCACTAGAGGACAAGGTATTGAATGCTTTCACTCCAGCACCCAAGGTCTTCTACCGGTATGTCGACGACTGTTTTTGCATATTAAGGAAAGAGGACGCGTCGCGGTTTCTACATGAACTAAACAGTGTCGAACCAAGCTTGAAGTTCACGGCCGAGTTTGAGCAAGAAAACCGCCTTCCCTTCTTGGATGTCCTGGTCGAGCGGAGGGACAATCGCCTTTCGTTCTCTGTGTACAGAAAGCCTACGCACACAGCCCAGTACTTAAATTTTCATTCAAATCATCCAGTTGCGCACAAAGCCTCCGTCGTCACATCACTGACCAAACGTGCGACCCGTGTCTGCAAAAGCCGAGAAGATCAAGAAAAGGAGTTAAAAAGAGTGCACGAAGAACTGTCAGCCAACGGTTATCCGAGCCGCTTCATATCAAAGCTACAAGAACGAGCTGCACATCCAGCTACCACTGATTGTAGGACGTATCGAACACGAGCAGGCATTCCATATGTGCCTGGTATCAGCGAAGCGTTGTCTCGTGTGTTCTCAAAATACGACCTACGCGTGGCCCACATGCCTGTCAGCAAGCTGCGGAATCAGCTAATGAATGTGAAAGAGCGACTACCAAATGAGCAGTTTCCAGGAGTCGTCTACAAAATACCATGCCTGAACTGCAATCATGCCTACATCGGTGAGACAGGGAAGTTCTCAAGACGCATAAAGGACCACCAACGTGATGTGAAAAACAAAAAGCATGCCACAAATGCGCTGGCGGGTCATGCACACGACACTGGCCACCAGATTGACTGGGGCAATGCCTCCATCTTATCTAAGGAAAGAAACCTGACGACGCGCCTTCTGCTGGAATCGCTATTCATCCAAACATCACAAGCAACATTAAACAAGAACGCTGGCCCCATGCCAGGCATCTACGCCCGATCTTTACGTCACATTCTCCGGATATAAATTCGCCACCGCTCTTGTCCTGCTCACTGTGAACAAGAAACCCGTACGGGTTTCGAAACGTCTTTCTTTTTTCGACTATGGTCAGTGACTGCTACTTCACTTCATTGCATCACCATGCCTGACCAGACGGATTTCCGTCGAACTCTTGACTACATGTAGTGGGCGTGTGCATCACGTTTCACATGCATGCAGAGAAGGAGAGTCCAGCCGCTGCTAAACGGTGGTATAGACAAGAGCAAATTAACTCTTCCGATCCTGAGGTTTTCGCCTGGCAGTTGGCTTGAATAATGGTGAAGCCTGCTGTGTTCGGCTTCTGGAAAGCGGCATTATCATCTTATGAGTCTACGTGGCACCGGGAACATCTTTCAAGCAGACGATTGATGTGGTTGCCACGTGTATACCAGCCTACGGCACGGTTTCACAGTTGTGTGTGACTTTGGGAGATTCCAACAGGAAACAGAACTCTCTTAGTCAGTGTATGAAAGAAAAGTTTGACTTTAATTTAGCTTCCGACCCTCACGTCCAGACTACACAATCGGGAACTACTATAGAGTTTGTATACTAAAAAGGCCGAAATACTGTATCGACAAAATTGAGACCGCTGCTTGCTACTTCCCAGACCATCGGGAAGTCTTCGTCTCTGTCAAGCAAAGCGAATAAAAGATGTGTATACCCAATGCCTCTCATTGTTAAACATACAGTGACCGCAACAAGGTCAGCCAGGGGAACGTACCTCTCGCTACGTATATCCTGGCATAAACGAGCTAAGCCACTGCCATTTTTTTTGACAAGACAGGAAAATGACAGTTGTATGAACGCTGTGCATCTGCTTTTGCTTACTCTAACGGAAGTTTGTGTCAA
>JARKHS020003965.1:0-213373 GCA_030143305.2 Amblyomma americanum
GGTGTATTGACACATTAGGTGGTCAAGTCAGTCGCAGTGAGCATCCCTCGTGGACATTTATCGCTTCCAGTATGGTCGACGAATTAAGTAAGCACCCAGACGACGTCCGCACGCTCAACGAGCCCAATTCCTGGAGCTTCGCTCTCGGCGCCACTGCCGTGCTTGGTATCACCGCTTCCATCATCATCCTACTCTGTCTTTTCGAGGAGGCACCGACACTGGCCGTCACGAAGCGCCACTTCTGCTGCCCGCAAATCGTGGACGAGATCCTCGCTGCAGCAAATTTAACCATCGACCCCTGCCAGAACGCCTATGAGCACACGTGCTTCGCCTATGCCTCGAGATGGGACGACTACGACACGCGGCCCGTAACAGTCTCCACGGACCCTGTTCGAGGATTTGCAACAACGGAGGCCGGTAGGGCCGTAGCGGCGTACTACCGTGCCTGTCTCGTGGCGCCATCTTTGAACGAGTCTGTTGGACGGAAGGCGGCCGAAGCCATATTGAAGTACACGCATATTACGTCTCCAATGGACACTGAAAGTCTTCTGGAACTTGTTTTTACACTGCCATTGAAGTACGGTCTACCTTCCGTGCTCAATGCTCAAGTCAAAAACAAGCATGGTCGAGGTTCATACACAGACCTCCACATTACTTTAATGTCTGCCAGCCGACTGCCTAATTACTTCTCGGCAAACGAGACAGATGAAATCAGGACTGACATTTGCAACACTATTAACGATGCGTTACTTTCGAACGTTGGTCTGAAAGACGTCTACCAGTTCTTTCAGGAACTCGACAAGATCAGTTCATATGAAGAAATCAACAGTCTTGAATCTTTATTGACCCTGACTACGAGAGTCACAGTCGGGAAGTGGAAAAAGGCCCTTGTGAATCTGATCAACTTTGATGCAGTGAAGTCCATCTCTGGAGTTCCTTTGCGTATATTGAATTCTACGCTAGAGAACTTCCTGGATCCTGAAAGACAACCGCGAACAACTGCGCTCGCTCTTGTCAGCTCGTCTATCCATCTGGTCTCACGGATTGCTATAACGACAGAGAAGAGCGAAGATAGAAGGTTCTTCTGCGAAGTGCGAGCCAAGGAGTTGCAACCGCTGTGGATTCTGGACAGCATCGGCTATTTCCCCACGCAGTCGCAAGATGTTGCTATTCGCCGCACTTATTTGGCGCTTGTGAGCGTGATTACACGGAAGCTATCTACCTGGATGCCATCTGAAGACCTCCAGAACCTCATGACAGAACTCAACGAAGTGCGGCTACTCTTGCCATCTGAAGTCGTGCCCAAGTCGGGCCAAGTGCCCAACTTCGACATACCTTTCGCGCAGGCTTATCTGGAAGGCCGCGAGTACATGTTCTGGGCATTTACGCACCACACTCGCGCGCTTCACATCGGCGAGGACTTCATCAAGGACCTTGGAAAAAAGTCAATTACGTCTGCAAACAAGACTCTGGTTGTTCCAACCGTCATCTACAAAATGGTTCGACTCGAGAACAACACGGATCCAATTGTGGTCATGCCTACGATTGGAGTGCTACTTGCGGACGCTGTTTGGAAAGCTGTCTTCTCGGTCAACAGCAGCAATAATACCACGGAACGGCTGAATAGTTATCACAATTGTCTCGCAGACAGTCTACTAAACGTCACGCAGTTCCACTCTTCTTCGCGGCCACCAGACACCTACTGGCTGAGCCTTGAGTCCAGCGTCGAGGCGTGCCGTGCCGACAACTGGAGAGACCCCCTTGACAAGAGTGAAAGGTGGAATTTGACCCGGGGTCAGGCCTTTTACATGATTTACGTGGCCTACCACCACTGCAAGCCAGCCATGGGAAGCGCGCTTCCTCTCGCCGCCTTCGATGCGAGCGCTTTCCTGTCTTCTTTCTCGGACTACCTTAGGTCGTACCGATGCAATGACAACGCCGTCAGCCGCTCGACGTCGGCGTGCTCGCTGCAAAGGGCTTAAGATGATTACGCCTAATTGATACGCGGTTCTAAAGCCGAACACCATCAACTGATGACTACGAAGGCGCATTATTATTGAACATGAGACGATTGACTTGACTTGGGCGTATAAGGAGAGTTTCTAGAATTCTTATTGGCGCGTTTATATCCTGTTGTATTGCTGGCATTATGCTAAATTATGCTCTCGGAATTCAACTGTTGTCCCCTTGTAATAAAGGGAGCTACGATTCAGTGTGATAGTTCTGTGTTACCGTGGGGGCTGTCTTGGGCGCCGGCTTCGCAACTCTGCACTGAATGTTTTAAATATCTTGCCATCACGTCACTCATAGTCTTCAGATTCCATGATGAATTAAGGTGAACGTTGCCATGGCACCGCGCTCTCGCCGCTATGTGAGCAAATAACCTTAGTAAGGTGGCTACATCAGGCAGGCCTGCTCTGCTCGACAGTTATCCGTGATATGTATAGACGGTGATACCGTTCACTGGGTTATGACAAATAATACTGAAATAACACTGGGCTTTTCGGCACTTCCGATTTCTTACACCCTTGGAGGCTTTAAAGTGGATTTTTTTTGAACGTCGAGAATTATTTGTGTCGAATTATTTGCGATACTGAAAGCGACCCTGAAAGACTGGCGCTTAGTGGTGCATTACTCTTCTTTCAAAACATTGGCGAAGAACAGACACCAGCAGCGGCAGGCCCGAAAGAGCTTGGGTAGTGCAAAAAGTCACCAGCTTATGAAGCGTCAACCTACAGCGTAAATCTCGCGTTCCATTTTATAGCTAACGCCTGTAGAACGGCCTTGTTACCCCATACCTCACTCGCCTAACATCAACTAAGCGCAGGCTCACTCTCTATCACGTCACCCACAGCGATAATATTGTGACGCCCACAATGAGGCAATGCCTATTCTATTTAATCGGCATCTTGGTCGGCATCGCTGACTATGCGGAAGAGGAGGAGAAGGAGTTGGTTGCGACCTGTGCTTAGCAAGGGTACTCAGCTGGTTTCAGTCGCCCGTCGTGGTCTGAATAAACCACTGGACGTAACAATGTATCCAACTGCCCTGGGCACCTCCGCTGTCAGGCACTTGGGCATTGATAGTAGATGCACATATCGGGCCTGTGCACGAGTGACTTTGTCAGCGCGCTGCCTCCGAAACGAATTCATACCTCTGTCGCTTACAAACTGTTTTCCTGGGCGCTCCTCCTCCTGCACTACGACCAAAACTGTGGTCATTGTTCCACTGTTTCACAGATGAGATGCAAAGCATAATCAAAGATTTACACAGGCAGAACAGAAAGGTTGGTCTTAAAATTAGCATGCAGAATACCAAAGTAATGTTCAAGAGTCTCGCAAGGGAACAGCAGTTCACAATTGGTAGCAAGGTGCTGGAAGTGGTAAGGGAATACGTATGCTTAGGGCAAATAGTGGCCACTGATCCGGATCATGAGAGAGAAATAACTAGAAGAATGAGAATGGGGTGGAGCGCATATGGCAGATTCTCTCAGATCATGTGGCAGTTTACCAATATCCCTCAAGAGAAAAGTGTACAACAGCTGTATCTTACCGGTGCTCACCTATGGGGCAGAAACGCGGAGGCTAACGGAAAGGGTTAAGCTTAAGTTAAGGACAACACAGCGAGCCACAGAAAGGAAAATGATAGGCGTAACGTTAAGAGATCGGAAGCGGGCAGAGTGGGTCAGGGAACGAACGCGGGTTAATGACATCCTAGTCGAAATCAAGAGGAAGAAATAGTCTTGGGCAAGGCTTGTAATGCGAAGGCAAGATAACCGCTGGTCCGTAAGCGTAACGGAGTGGATTCCAAGAGAAAGCAAGCGTAGCAGAGGGCAGCAGAAGGTTAGGTAGGCGGATGAAATTACGAAGTTTGCAGGCATGGGGTGGGTCCAATTAACCCTGGCCTTTGCCCTGCTGTGGGTGTAGTCAGGCTAATGATGATGATGATGATGATAGTGTGGCCCTACCCTCCGGAGCCCCGTAGAGAATTCAATAAAAACCAGGAAGGAAACCCACTGCGGGCGACTTTAGTCTCATTCAAAGAGCGAAGGAAAGCGGACTGCCGCGCAAGGCTACAGCTGAGATGGCGGCTTAGCTGCTTATGGTAAGAGTGCGCATGCACCGTGGGCTTTCCGAAATCGGCTCATTAAAATGAACGTCTGAATGAGTCAGAAGTGTCTCATAGCGGCGTATGTTTTCATTCACTGTGCTAGGCACATGGTCTTCCAAATGGGAATCTATTCGGCCTTTTCTGTTCCGCGCCTACGAAAACAAATCACCACGCTAATTTGCTGATCTAGGCATCGGCCCAGCTGATGCCGCTGCAGTGGTTATGCACATTTCATTTATGAAGTTCTGACCTCACGTCAGCGTTACGATTGCCGTTGAGGAGCGATGTTCTAACTTGGAAAACATCTAAAATTCCTTTCCTTATTTTTTCTAGACCTTCTTCAACTGGGCGGCGAAGCATACAACATAAAAAAGACCTGTGCTATATAAAGTTAATGGGTACCAAATGTTACAAGTTTTAGCAGCTGTTATTAAATTCGCCTAGGTATCAGCCACATTCTAGTACCTCTGACTTTAAATTGATATCCTCTTTGCTGTTTTTCCTCAGCCTTTCTTCTAGCTCCCTTTCACAGCAGAGCTCTTATTATACCCTTCATCTACTTCTTACTTTCATTATCTCTCTTTCACTACCTCATTATTATTCTATATCCCTTTTGTGAATGTACGCCTTCTATAACTGATTCGTTCTCGTTAGCACTCAAATATTTAGCTGCACGCTCGTGTCATACCCATGCAAAGGTCACTTTATTCTCTGAGAAAGATAAAAGGCAAATAATTCCGTGTTTTTCTGCCACTTTTAGAGAGACATCGACAGAGCAAGCGTAGCCCATAAGCAGCCTCAAAGCGCCCGCACCACGCCATGAGTCAGCCTTGTCGTAAATCGCCGTAATTTGCAGTCGCTGTTATGCTAATGCCCCCTGCCGTTTGGGGGCACCAGATGGCTAATTGCGTTAAGGCCGGCAGGCAAAGGCAGAGTGTGCATCTCTTAAGCGCCTGGCGCCGCATCGAACAGAGCAAACCCCGGGGCAATGAATAAATTTAGTGCAGCTGCGCCGCTGCATTGTGCCGGAATGTGTCTGTGTTTTGATTTCGCGGCGGAATTCTTAAGCCGCCTTAACGTCGATTGTCTCGTGCCGCGTTTCTGGTTACGACGGAAGCGCCTAATTTCTGTTCACCCCCCTCCCCCCCCCCCCCCCCCACAAAAAAAAAGACACTTGAATACAACAGCATACAAATGGTTATTGCAGTCGGGCAAAGTTGTGGAGACATTGAACCAGTGTGTATTAACGAAATAAAGCCTCATGAAAGGTCTTGCGCCAGTAGAAAGCAATCGTTTTTTATCGAACCACCAGTCCATTCTTAGCTGCCACGCGCGACTGATTTTCCATTATATGAATTTATCTCGAGCAGTTCGACTACAAGCGGCATCTTTTCCTGACAGTTCCGCATGAGGTTCACAATTAAAATATATATTTCTTTAGTAATCGACGAAGTGTTTTTCCAGAACGATGCAATACTAAGGGCAGCTTGTTCGTGCTTACTAGAAAGCCTTGAAAGACAGGGGGTTTGGGTGAACGCAGAAGCGTGTTGCAAGCGCGAACAGGGTGGATTCATTGCTACCAATATAATGGGTGTTAAAAGTTGGCGTGCCTCTAATTCCCCAAACTAGCAACTTCTCCCTCTGTTTATTCGAGATGTAACCCTGCCTTCTTTGGGTGGCTATGCCAGCGGAGCGACGAGTTAGCACATGCTAATTCATTTATGAATATTTGTTTGACCTTCTTGTTGTTTCCGGTGTTCAGAGCCACGCAAGGGAGGCCTCGTGCATGCGTGCAGAGCCGCGCGTCCCCATACTATCTATATATGAGTAACAAACGAGAGCAAAAAAGGAGTAAATAAAGTGAAAGAGATAAAAGGGAGTAGCATGTCCTCCTGAGCACTGTGCTAGAGGACAGCTTACTCTCTTTTTACTCCGTTCTGTTGAGAGTGCAGGGAGGGCAACAGGCGACGGCGCATCGAGAATAATTTGTTTTTGGTGGAAAGGAAATGGCGCAGTATCTGTCTCATATATCGTTGGACACCTGAACCGCGCCGTAAGGGAAGGGATAAAGGAGGGAGTGAAAGAATAAAGGAAGAAGAGGTGCCGTAGTGGAATGCTCCGGAATAATTTAGACCACCTGGGGATCTTTAACGTGCACTGACATCGCACAGCACACGGGCGCCTTAGCGTTTTTGCGACTGGCAGTTTCATGGTGGCCCCCGCCGCGGTGGCTCAGTGGTTAGGGCGCTCGACTACAGATCCGGAGTTCCCGGGTTCGAACCCGACCGCGGCGGGTGCGTTTTTATGGAGGAAAAACGCTAAGGCGCCCGTGTGCTGTGCGATGTCAGTGCACGTTAAAGATCCCCAGGTGGTCGAAATTATCCCGGAGCCCTCCACTACGGCACCTCCTCCTTCTTTTCTTCTTTCACTCCCTCCCTTATCCCTTCCCCTACGGCGTGGTTCAGGTGTCCATCGATATATGAGACAGATACTGCGGCATTTCCTTTCCCCAAAAACCAATTATTATTAGTTTCATGTCCGTACTTCCCAAAAGCTACTGTGCACACTCTATAGGTCTTTTCGTCCTTCTTTCTGTCTGTGGAAAAAAAATTAGCTAAGCTCTTCCACCTATCACCAATCATCAGTCGATAGGAAGCAATGTGCGATGCTCTGGTTCAGGTCACCCGAGAGTCCCAAAAAAGTAAAAGACAAAAACAGGTGGGCAAGTATCGTCCCAAAGGTGAACATAGTGCGAATGTCCATGTTCACTGTGCCATTAAGTTCCCCTACTATGAACGACATTGAATAAAGATATTATTTGTTAACTGATGCATGGTCGAATTCAGAGATGTCCACTCGATAGAATCTATAGAAACAAGGCTATGTAAAACTCACTCACAATGTTTTAGAAACGGATGTATAATCTTCATTACTAAACCAGTGCATACAGATGTATTGCGTGTGATCCTATAGATAGCTACTTTTTCCTTAGCTTGCAGCACGTGCATTGTGTTTTCATGTCCTTTTGTCATGTTGGCTTTTAAAACAATCACAGTATTAAAGGTATATAAGGTAATAGAGAATGTCTACGAGGTTCCTTTATACAAGAGACAAAACATTTCTGACCTCGCACCAATAATGTTTTACGAAGCTTTCTACTGTGCGTCATTGAAGTCCGATTAATCTCCTCATTTATTAACCTATTTACAAATACTGCTCTCTCAACTTTCAGGCACTTTTAGAGTGGTTGTATTGAAGGATTAAAAAATAAGCATACATAACGAGGCACTTGCTTTACAAACTGTGTTGGTGGTAGCTATCGCAAAGAACCAACAAATTTATGCCGCGTCTGAACTGTACGAAAGAAAAAAAAAGATAATTTATTGCAACCAACACCTGAATGGCACGATGTTCAAAGATTCATTCCGGCGTGGCACACGTGCAGAATGACTAAGAAATAAAAATAGCGCAGTTGACTTCTCTTGTCAGCTCCTTCTGCAGAAAGCAACGCCTTAGTCACTTAGGAAAACTTTGAAATTGGAATCCATCCTGATTCGGAAGTATTGCTGCCAAGTAGGCAGAGGCACCATATTTAGTTCATTTCATTCAGCGCGAGGTTTCAGTACACAACATATTCCCCACCTGAATTGCCTAGGCTTGTACTCGAGAGCAGGAACATATGTCGTCGTATTTTGTGTTCCGTCCGTGTGTCCAAGCGCTGTTGACCATTATGATGCAACACCAACTAGCCCGACAGCTTGTTTTACTCGGAAACGTGACTTGAGACAATAATTTTTATAATCATGCGCTATTGTGCCCATTCCTAATTTTTTTCCTCGGGAATATATTAAGCTGCGCACCAATTCAAATAGATGAAGCTGAAAACCGATCAGGCTAGTGCACGCGTGTGGCGAGCCTGCACCTGATTTGAAGTTGTTGGATAGGGCGTCTTTTGGAATCGACGCTGTGGAATACGTAGTGGCCTCAGCGAATACGCGAAGCCCGTTGAGGCAATAAATTGGCATTCTGCGTACGCGTCCACGAATTCGACTGTTAAAACGGTAATCTATATAGAAAGAGCGTTATAATCTCCCCGCTTTCCCGAGCGTAACTACATAAAAAAGCAACCTAGCAGGATTTTAAATGCAGGCCTCTGCGAAGCTACGCTGTCGTCTCCACAACCACTCCTCGGTAAACAGCGCAGCCTCCGGAGCGGCTGGGTGCCCCTTCGTCCTCTTTGTGGCGGTGAATGCAAATGAGGAGAAACTACCACCCACAACGTGTATGCCGGTGAATTTGTCCTCCAGCGCAGCTCTTTGCGGGTCCCCTAGGTGCGTGAGCCTTTGCAATGCGTGGGACACGAAGCGACGCTTCAGACGTCGGTCAGGCTACCGTGCCTCGTCAACATTCTTCTGGTACGGGTCTTGAGAGAAGGCGGGAAAATGACGAACAGAGGTTTACCCAAGAGTACAAGAAAGGGCTGAAGAAAGGAACCACGGAGACGAGGACGTGAGTCGCCGACTGCCAGCGGTATACCCACTGCTCGGGTGACATCATTTCTTCCCTGTTGCAAAAGCTGCGAGAAGAAAACATAGGAAGGCGTAGTTAGGATGAGACATTCAACAAGCAGAACAGCTGCTAACTTTAGAAGAGCAGTCGAGCTCAAAAGAAAAAGAATGCTCTGGAAAAAGGAGACAAGCAGATAGCCATTACAAACATTTTACGGGCGCGAAAGAGCAGACGCACCTATAACAAGTTGTTTTGGAATTGCACACGGGCAAAAGCAGCAGCAACCAAATATCGTTGTGCTGTAATCGTGGGAGAAGCGTAAGAAACCTTTATTTTTTTTTTGTCGTGATCATGAATGCGCACGAGGTTTTCTCCGATGCGCACGCCCAATTTCCGCTGCCAGAGAGTCCTAAATGGGTATAGGGATGCCAGTGTTTCTTCCCTACATGCACGGCTCATACGTGTGTGGCCTGTCTGCATCTACGGTTGCTTGAGAGAAACAAATAGTCGGTACTGGCTCTGGACTCCTGTCTTCTCTCCTTTTTCATTTTCTGGTAGAATCCTCTGAAACATGTAGAAAACTAGTCGAACAAGTTATAAACTAAATTAGTTGGTTTGGATTATCAGTTCTTCTTTGCGCTCACGAAGGAAAGAGGGCAAGGATTCGGCATTGGCGTTGAATCAGCAACTTTACGTAACAACTATAAGACAAGTTCAGCATTGCTGACGTAATATAAGGTAATCGTGCGGATAAGAGCAGTTGAATTGTGGCATAGAAACTAAGAAGGCATATAAGTGCTTTCTTGACCGGCCCCACTTTTATATAAGCCTTTTTTTCTTCTCAGGCCACACCGCAAATCCGTGACTAATAAAAAGGGGCATGGGGAAGATTTAGGAACCTTGTATTTTTTTTTAAACAACATGAAGAGCAGCTGAAAAGTAGCGACGGAACATAACCTGTGGAAATCTGTTTGTGTGTGAATTTTCTCAATGAAAAGTGCCAGCTTGAACGTAGATATTTTGTTTTGCTTCCTCCCCTGTTCTCTTCTCAATATGATAACAAACGTTCACTGCTGCTGAAGTTTGCCAATTTTACGAAGAAACCTTAACTATAGCGTTTCATGCACAACGCTTTGCCTTGACGCGTGATATTGCTAACGGCCGCGTTAATCAAGGTTTCAACTGCAATCATTAAACTGTTAAAGAACAAACAAAAGGCAAGCTTCAGAAATTTCTTGCCAAATGTTACTGCGATGGCATAAGGGGACATCTCTCGATCAAACGGTGTCTGATCAGTAACATTGCGTCACAATTGTTGTTTTCATTTCTCCCTGCGGAAGGCTTGTCTGATAAATTCAATTTTCTAGCCACGTTTTTACCAAACCCGAGGCAACTGACTCAAGGCGCCAGAATCATCTTAATTGAGCTGCGCGATGTTTCTCTTGGACATGTTAGAGACCGCGTGGAACAAGCTAGATCTTCTAAATTTACTACACAGAAAACCGCCCATGAAGGCGTTTAGTAGAGTGCCCTTGAATGGAAATGGTGTGATCCCATTCTAGCGCAATACCTTTGCGACAATCTCAGCAGCAATGGCTCCGGTATGAAGGCCAGTTGCTAGCACAAGTCGGAAAGCTTGAGAATAACTCGTGTGTTCTTTTGTGTGTGCCCATGGCTGCGACTAATATCTGTCGCAGTTAAGTGCAATACTTGGAGGCGGCTATCTGGCGAGATCGTTCAGTGTTTAGAGTAAAAAGAAAGAGTTCAAGACGAGGACCCTTTCAGAGCTGTAGCGGAGGAAACAAAATTTAACTATCAATGTTTAGAGAGTTTAAGAACCAGCCGTCTTTACTTTTTCCTCTCCCTCAATCGGTCTTTGTGCAAAGTATTGCAGTGCCAAGCCGCTTGGTCCAAGGCCATAACTCTGAAGGGCCGGATCTCCTATGCGCATGCTTGCAGCAGTTTCACTGTCTTCGTTTTCGAGCCGGGTGCGCACAGCCGTGGCGGAAGCTGCCGATGCGTTCTTGTGGAATGAAGAGTGTGGTAATTACGGTGGAGAGGGAAGCTCTCAGGGTTGAGGCACTCAAGTCACTGAGTGTTTTCCGTGGCCTCGGCATGACCTTGCGCTCGGCGCTGTGTAATTTTCGCCTTGAAAAGCTCTGACTATGCGTCGCAGCGTACTAGCAATGCCGACATGCACCCGTAAGCGAAAGGCGGCCATCGAGCTGTTCTGTAATTCTTGCTGCAAATAGAACAAAATTTAGGTACCGGACATGTATTATACAGAGGAAAAATTTCTTGATGAGGAAGGGTCTCTGAAGACAGAAAGCTGTTAAAGAGCATCAAAAGCGTGTACAGAGGTTAAGAGAAAACTAGTAGATATGAACGCTAGAACGGATGTGGTATTGAACTACTGTGGGTTGTTTTTACAGGCCTACAACTGATCGAAGCGCAGGATCTGCAGTGGCTCCACTGATGAAATGCGTCCGCATTACTTTGGGTGCATGCCAAACCCCTATTTCCAAACACAGTTTTTGCGAGCCGAGAACAATGCGTTAGAAAGGACGTTAGACAGGGCACATTCCAAAAGTTTAAAGTAAAAAATTCTTCGCATTCTGTACTTTTTAAAGCAAGCTATTACAGACGTATTTATGAAATTGCACTGAACTCGCCATGCATCCTGGTTTAAAGTAGTGTTTTTTTTAACTCAATCCTAGTAGGACAGCGCGGATAACACTGGCCCACTTGATTCAAGTTACGGCAAACAGAATAACGCTACACTTACGTATCATATTTTTTTGTGCTGAATGCTGGATACTTATCTAACAGACCATCAACCTTAGTTTTCCCAGTCGATAATAGACCTCCTTGGTATTGTTATGGGACTTTTCACGGCCGATATCGGCGGAAAAAGTAATATTTTACAAATGGTTGACCTTCTGAACCTTTTCCTTACGAGCCCTTTGAGAAGGAGGCTCTACTTCACAATCATCCTTCAGTTAAAAAAAGACAGTAATACGCTGAAACTCCTTCGCCCACGAAAGTAACGAAAATCTGGATAATGAAAGTTATTTCCTGCGCCAAACACACAAAAAAAGATTTACAAATTGCCGGTCTTAAACTTACTGCGTGACACATCGCCCGATTCTAAAATGGCTCCAAGGATGCTGCCTTTTTTTTTTTGCTCGTGTATATGCGTGCGCGCGCGCATATCCATACTTCCTGCATGCATATCTCATATGTGCATATGCATACCTCCTAACTGTCTATGCCACCTCCTGTAATCGATCATTTTTCCGTCACCCAGTGCAGAGTAGCAGGACCCAGACGACAGGCGAAATTCAACATTCTTTCCACCTTCCGATGTGTGTTCCTCCGCATGAAGGACAGCGAACCAGCCGTGGCTGTTATCATAATGAATCACCACGGTTTTTAGCCCTCCTACTCACTTTAATAGCTATTGATGATAAAGACTTTTGTTCGTTGCTTTGTGTACGAGCACTTCTGAAGGTAGTTCATAACAGTCGCACGGAGAAAAACAGGAAATGTTTAAATACAAGACCGGGAAAACTTCATGACGAACCGGCACCTCTAAAGATTTCCTACGGTAAAACAACTCTCGGTCACCGCGGTGGCTGAGTGGCTACGGCGCTCGTCTGATGTCCCGAAAGACGCAGGTTAGATCCCAGCCGCGGCTGTCGAATTTCGATGGAGGCGAAATTCTAGAGGCCCGTGTACTGTGCGATGTCAGTGCACGTTAAAGAACCCCAGGTGGTCGAAATTTCCGGAGCCCTCCACTACAGCGTCCTTCATAGCCTGAGTCGCTTTGGAACGTTAAACACCCATCAATCAAATCAAAACAACTCTCTAATGGCTGCCTTCTTACTGCAGGCAGGAAGACACCACCGCCAAGGCTTTTCATGCGCTAAGGACCACCGTATTGAATGCAGTTTTTGAATGGTAAGCTTTTGTTTTGCGTACATGCGTGATATGCTCATGTACAGCTGTGCCGCGTTCACGTACTGAGTGCGAACTTTCTTGTTAAAGTTCCTAAATCGGCGAACGTGTTTCAATATGGGTAAAAATGCCGTAATGCCAGAGCACAGAGATACAAGGCGGTGTTTAAAAACTCCACGCGTTCAATCATAATTTGTGTCGTTCGCTGGAGGGCTCCTCAGAGTCCACAAATACATCTACCCGGCGCGAAAGAAAGGAGTGGAGTGCTATAATACCGCGTTTAATCACAATGAATTGATTTCAAAGTTCTGCCCTTTGATAATTCTTTTTCTCCAGCCCTCCTCCTTAATCGCCGCTGGCACCCAGCCTTAACTATCACTCTGTGTCTGCCATGCGTGGCGGGTTATCGTTAGCATACTCGTTAGACATATCCTGATGACCCCGAATTGATGGAAGTCACGTGACACTCCTTCTAGAATATACAAGACCGCTAGAGCAGTTGCAGAACGTGGTACCTGAGATTTTCAGTCGTCATATTTAAGCATAGCATGCTCTTGGGCCACTGCCCTTCTTATATCGAGGACACTGTTTCGAGCGCCCTTTGTTGCTCAATACATCGGTGTGCACGCTTGCATAAGTTTCATAACTGGCACTTATGTTTACATATTGTTTTAGTTCGTTAGCTACACGTGGCCCTTCAGGGCTTTACACTAAGTAGAGTTATCAAACAAGCAACTATATCGCACCAAAACTATTAATAGAGAAAAAAGAGACTTCGCATAACATGTAGAACACATTTAAAATCAATAGGTAAATTGACGCTGAGCCGCTTCAGGAAGAGAATAAATATAGGAGCAATATATGTAGAGCCCCCTTACAAAGTGTACAAGACAAGGGGTTTGTTTCTAAGCTATTTAGCGTGGCTCCCTATAGCACATCTAGCAGTCCAAACCTTGAGAACATTGAGGGCGCGAAGCCATTCCTCTTTAGAGAGATTACGTTCTCTGAGGATGCATAACGAGGCACGCTGCAGCCCTCACAAGCAAACCTCTTGGTCTGTATACTGTTGGCGGGGGCTGTACCTAAAACGTACCAGTCAATTAGCGCAAAAAAAGTAGTCGCAACTTATTACCGACACACTCTGCTTAGAACAAGGAGGCTTCATTTCATATTTGTCAATATTCAAGAGGACACCGGGTATTCCAGATACGGAATATCTAAATTCACTTTCCACTAAATGTCGCACTTAGCATATGCAGGCGCGAAGCAGCAACGGCCTTGTAAGCAATGCCGGCTCCGCATCTGAATGCAAGGCGTGAGATACGTGCTCTGCTGAACGCGCTATAGAAACGGCTCAAGGCTCTGGGCATCGCTTGAAAAGTCAGCCGGGCGCTCGCAATCGAGGCGTCGCTCGGTGCGCCTAGCGCCACTTGCGATTACCCAAACGAGCCGGAGGAAACCGGGGCCCACAAGTGCGTAGGGATCCGCGGCAAACACAATTGTGCATAAGCCACGGCTTATGTCCCGGTCTTCCGTACGCGAAAGGCTTTTCGCCGAAATAAATGAGATTTGGGCGGTGGCCCTCCACAAGCAGGGTAAATTCCAACAACGTATGAGAGAGCGGGTATTCGCCGCCGCGTTATCTCTTCTGCGAGCGGCGGATCTCTCGCTCTCGGCTCGCATATCAGTCAGATTGTTCGTTTCGCTAGCTCCACATGGCACCATGTTTCAGCTGACCAAGGCTACACCTTCTGCCGAACGTCAGAACTTAAACAAATATCCAGACGCTCGGGCTACATGGTGCTCGGTAGAGTCAAGCTAATTAGATCGCGCGGAATTGGAATTCCTTAATTGTTTGAAGCAATACTTCGGGCCGGTCAACATTAACGAATTGAAAAGCTCTCGTAAATTAAAATTTCCGATAATCTGAACAAATTTTTCGTTCCCTTCGAGCTATACTAATCGAGAAGGCGCATAGAAGTTTTCAGTATTCTAATTTGATTAAAAATACATGCCTAGCACAGTTTCTTACAGTTGCCGCATATTTTGCGAGTCTAATTGTGTGGTGTTTTCAAAAAAGTATGCAGTCTTGGGTTTATACGATCTGGCTTTGTTTCATGTGTTCAACTGCATTACGGTGGCCAGAAAAAGGGAGCCATGAGAAAATTGTGCAACTCAACTGCATGGACTTTGTAGTCTGTTCTTCGTTTAAAACCAATGGTTTCGAAATGACTCCACGCCGTATTAAGTTTTAGGCTATGAAATTTTCAGTCCAAGGAAGCCGGGTCTGTAACAAAGTAGATAAATAAATATCTATTCATCACTGAGTCAGCCGGCGAGAGATTATATTAGCGAATGCGAGAGTCAGTAAGCATGAAATGAAAGTTGAAAGGTATGCGTTGCACTTCAATGAAGTCCTCCTTTCAAACCTCTAGAGGCAGACGTCGCGTATCGCCTTTCATACGCGCTTAAACTGAACAGTCGTATAAGTGAATTCAGTAGTTTCAACGTACTTAGCAGGAAAGTTCACATGGGAACCAACCTTTTGTGCACACAAGATAGCTTATATAAGCAATGGCTGCAGATCCATTCACCGTATCATAAACTGTGAGGACGAAGAACGCAGTCAGGGGACCACAAAATTTGATCGCTCTCATGATACACTGAACGGGGCGGCAAAGCCCTAATTAGCGAAGACAATAGGGCCGTTGTTCAAAACTCAGGACGAGAATAGCTTCAGCACGGGGATGGGCTCAGGCGAAAAGAGCCTAAAGGCAAATTGCGGCTAGGGGCGATCGCTGTTCGCAAATCGCGCGCGCGTTGTTCAATGCGCCAGACTCGGGGGTGTCCGATTTCAATAACTGCATTACGCGGCTGCAGATGCGCGGTTTGTTCTCTACTGCTCTCTGCTGCTTTCTTCCCGGGTGGGCCGCATTATTAGGCACGAGATCAAGATAGATGTCTTTTATTTTGTTCTTTTTTTTATTTCGCTAGGGTACGCTCATCTTCAATGAATCGGCACCGACGTGGGCAGGGGGGGGGGGGGGGGGTTATGAGTGCACGACTGAATGACAGCAAACACCATACAGTATAATACTTACCAAGAGAGAAAAGGGGCGCTACCATTTATGCGAGGTTTTTTTTTTTTTTCATCTACTGCGAGAATTCCGGGAAGATATGGTTTCGTAATTGGTTTGGCATATGTTGGCACGAAAATGAATTCAATGCAGTAGTTAGCTCTAGACGCTGTAGTCGTAATAGTTTCCAAACTGTGCAGAACAAAAATATTTTATAAAGCCCTCTGTACTCATTCAACAAATTCAACCTGTATGTTCAGTATTACGCTGGTATAGAAATCAGCAAAAAGATGCTTTCTGGTTCGCCTCGAGAAAAATGATATTTATGTGGCTGAATGCACATTTTCTGGCCAAAACTATTCATGCGTAGTATGAAGCCACCATTTTTCGGCATTCGCTCTATGGATGAAGCGTCGCGTCGGCACTTTTCCCTCCAGGTAGTAGCCAGCTGTTCTTGCAGCTGATGTGACGCCAGCCAGGGGAGCATAGAAAGAAAACACTATAGCAAAAATCATTGATCATTGAACCTTGAGCTTTTACATCATCGAAAATCCTCTGCTATCCTCTGCCGGTTGCATTCATTTGATTTAGCCTTCTGAGGCAAGAGAGTGAAAAGCTTTCATTGCTATCCTGCCGAAAAAATATCCTCGACGATTCATTTTTGAATCATAATTGTGACGATCACCAGGAATAAAAAGGTAATCTAAAAAATCTAGAAGGAACTGTTGAGGTTCATAATGACGATGAAATTCAGTAGTTTAGGCTGCGTTTCTTTCCTTTACTCAAAAAATAACGCTCTGAAGCGAGCAGCTGCGGCCATACGTAAACGTAATTAGTGTCATAACATCTTTAGTGTCGGAAATCAATATTGTTTGCCTGTGAGAAAGTGCACTAGCGCCGACTACGCAATGCGCATGCCGCAACTTCGATTAGGCAGCGCGTAGTAAATGTTTAAAGGCAATAGCGTGCTTCTTTACACCTGCATTATGTGAGAGGAAAGAAAATGCAAATTATTTGAGTGCTCCATCTCGTCTTAACAGCATTATAAACTTGATGTCAGCAGAAGAGGCAGGCGTTGTTAAAACGGGGAAAGAATGTTTAAAAAATTAAATCTGGATTGTTTCACCCGAACCACCGCGGCTTCAAATTGCGTTACTTGAAGTATTTCTTGTGTCTGTTGAGTAGTGTTGTCCACATATCACACTGAAGTGACAGTTTAATTCTGTATTCCTCTTTCTCTTGTCCAGCTTCTTTCACAACCGGTTTCTTGAGACTGATATGACAATATAAACGTCAGAATAAAAATATGCTTTGTGACAACCACAAAGGGCGAAGTCCACGTGAGAAGCGTGAAAATTCAAGCGTTAGCACGGAGGTGTCAACATTTCTATTAGCGCAAACTAACAATAGTGCCACGAAGCTTCTCACTCATCTCGACTTTTTTTATTATTTGCTCATTACAGTTAATCTGAGGTTGCTTACAGGCAAGAAAATGTCAGATTACCTCCTAGGGCTTGTTCTTATTCTTGCGTTAGTGCAAGCAGAAGCGCATACGAACTTATATGCTGCGTTTTAAAGAAGTCTCTATGCAGATAACTAAATAAATAATAATTAGTAGGTTTTACAGCTCTTCAAGCGCTGCAGAAAGTGCAACACCATCGAATGTGTGCTTATGACTTTTCAAATATTCTCTCGCGGCTGACAACGTTAAAAATTGCGTGCTCTATATTAAAGTTTTGTCTAACCGTTTCTCATGGTTCTTTTTTAATCCTTTCTTGACGTGCAATGTGCCTTTGTTTCATTCTTTCCACCCTCCTGGCTATCAAAGGGGCGGGAATGTATTGTACTCACAAGGAACTCAGCGCGCATAAGGTATAACAGGTTACAGCTTGTTGCCGCCTTTCAGCTTGAAAGAAGAAATGATAATAAAAGTAAGAATATAAATTGCTAAAGGTGCACGGAAGTTTTGCATCTCAGCTCGTTCCGAGAGACTCCGCAAGAAACAGAACCGCGAACCATTCGGTGGAAGCGCGCACATCTCGAGCAGATGAAGCGAGCGTCCAGAAAGTTCGTTGTGTTGCTGTTTTCCTGTGAAGAAAAACAACAAATTTCCTTCCCTCAAACACAAAGAAAAGATTTCCCAGGAAGCGCACAAATATGAGCTGCAGAACTCAGGACAAACGCAGTTTCGTTTCGGCTCAGTCCATTGAATTCGGCGCGGCAGTCCTGACCTGCGCTCTTCAGACGAGGTGTCGGAGACTGCTGCAGCCACACGGGCTTCTTACTTTTCTTAGTTTTTAGTATGCTAAGGTTGAAAACGGACACCGGGTGTATTCTGACACTTCGTGAGGCTGCAATATTGCCCTGCTTCAACAATGTTCGAGAACTTCGCTACGACGGTAGTTTCATTTCTTCCTCGTGTGTCACTTTGTCCCCTTCATAAAAAGAAACATATCCGCTACCTCCTCACAGCAAAAGCTCAAGAGGACCATAAGAGCCATTTTAATTTCTTATTACCTCTCGACGTGATGTCATGAAAATAAAGAGGAGCTGGTAGTATAGACTTAGAGTCGTTTTAAGTAATTAATAGTTTCCACGCCCCAAAATCTGCTGCAGTCTGCGAAGAGCCCCGCAAGGACAGATCCTGATACAGTGTCGATAAAGTGGGGCTGTCTGAAATACACCATAAAAGTGGTACCAGGGAATTTATACATTTAACCTGCTTCGAAGCGCAGCCGTTGCTCCAGAATGTAGAACTCAGCACATCATCCTCTGGAGGTAGAGGAAATGCTGTAGTCGCCAATCCACCATGAAAGGTGAGCTAGGCTTGTTAGAGAAAGACATTAAATAATAGAAAAGACAAAACAACTACGTCAGGTTCCGTCGTTACGAACAAAATGCCTGTGAGCAGCAGTGCCGTTTTTCTTTTTCGGCATGTCTCCTAAACTAGTTTCAGCCCTTCGAATGTACTGTCGGCAGCAAAACATTGCGGGACGCGGGTGTGCGGATTATTTCGGCACGCTCACGTAAGGCAATTGTGTGAAATGTCTGAGAGTAGGACAGGACACGCGCGTTCATATACCACGCGACTGCGTGGCGAGATAGCGCTACAATATCTTTTTCTTCTGAAAACGCGCATCTCGGTAAACGTTTGCTGCTGATAGTTCTCTAGGCCAATCGCCGAGCTTCAGTATTAAGAGCAGTGGCTCCTAGTGTGAAAAAACGATCTGCAGTGTGCGTGGTTTTGATACGCAGTTTTTATGATATTGTGCGTGTTATGTTTTGTATATAACCGCAACCCATGGATTGTGCACAGCCTGTAGATAACTTTATATGTAGTTAAAAGTGTATTATGTTCACGTTGTTTAGTTCTGCTTGTTAAGGAGACGAGACAAACTGCTTTCAAAACCAGGAAATGTCACTCGCTGTCAAAGAAGACGCTTCGCGGAGCGTAAATTCGCGCATAGAGAAAAATTGGCGGTGGTTTAGCTCTGGTTAAACCTGGAGTGACGCGATGGCTACAGCTGGCCGAATTGCAAAGTCAGTCTTTCGCCGCTCCGTTTCGCTGGGCGTTCCTTCTTCATCTTCGTCCCACTTGACACGGCGCATGCGCATAGCTGTTGCATCTCAGTTTCGCCGGCGCACCGCACCACGTCGCTGGTCACGTGACCAACCACGTGCCGCCGCCACGGTCACGTGCCACCGCCACGCTGAAGGCTCGAAATGCTACAGTAATGTAGCTATCGCTACAATAGAGATGGCGTGGTGCCCGCGGTCTGGGTCGTGCGGGTGGAGCTTCTCGGCCCTGGAACCCCTTCCTGAACGACGGCCACTACAGAGTCGTCACAGCAGGCGTCAAGAGTCGCTCTTCTTCAGAGTTTCTTTTGTTTGGAGCATCCTCGGTCGTTAGCGGCGCTGCTTGGCCATGTACCATGCGCTTGAAACTGCTCGTACCAAAAACATTGCTGTGTATACGCTGTTATCACATCTTGGCCAACACGTTTGTCATAAAAACCATCACCTGTGCCCGGTACGCCACATTTTATTTTTCTCACTTTTTTTACTTTTCAGTAAAACCTGTTTCCGGAGGAAGCCAACGTTTTTTCGTGCTTCGCACTACTGTAATCGTGCACCTGACACTGTAAACGGCACTGACCAATTCCTCTCGTTCAAACATCACCGTCGACTCTCAACACTCCTCCAGCGCTACCTCACTTTCACGTCATTTCTTGGCCTATGCAGCAATCAGCGCGCTTACTATTTCTTTGTTTTTTTCAGCCCCAACTATTCTTTTTGTTATTTATATCACCTCACATCGCACCTCTTGGGAGGGAGGGTGAAAGTATTACGTGGTTGGAAAGAGTGATGGGGGGGGGGGGGCGCATAGGCATAGTTGTTGGTCTTTACTCCAAGCCTTCGCACCGAATAAAAGGCGTCAAGGCGCGCCCCCGATCCCCAGCCTCCGCTTCCATAGCACGGCTGTGAGGACCGGGTGCGCGCGTCTCCGGGGGCATTTCCAATATCCATGAGGGCGCCAGAGCTGCTGCCGGTCCTGCCATTGTTGCTTCCCTTCCTCATGACGGTCGTGCGGTAAGCATAAGTGCACGAAAGGACCCAAGAAAGGCGGCCTGCCTTTTCTGCTTCCTTTAGGAAAAAGGTCGATAGCTGTGAGCTTTCTCTTTTTCCGCAACTTCCCCCGCATCTATGGCCAGTCTTTTACTGGCGGTCAGAATTCCACCGGGACTTCCTTCGACCTCATCCGTCCAGAAGAACCGAACTCTCAGATTGTGGATGTCGTTAAGTCCCCTGTCATCCAGAGGATACAGTGGTCCTCGCCTTTCATACCTAAGGAAAAGGCCAGTACCGTCCGGTGGTTTAGATACACTAAACCCCACGATCCCTTTGTTTTGTTTTTGTATTTGTACTCCTGAAGCCTTCTTCCGAAGTTTATTTTCGCTGTTTTATTTTATTAAACTGAACTTACGACTCGCCTTCGCAGACAGTGTTGTAATGTCGCAGTGATTCTACATTTACGTTGAATTATTCCCTTTCAATAGTATACTGCAGGTCATATGTACTGATATGTTATAAAACAAATTGTATACTAAATGCCGCTAGTGTAGAGGATATCGTTCCCTCAGGGGGCTTTCGGCAAAAGCTCGCAAGTGCACTTGTCGTTCATCCAAAGATAAGAGGCGCAGCAGTGGTTGTTCCAAGGCGCTCAATTATCGCTTGTCGGAAGATCTGGATTCGTTAGCAGACGAAATAGAATAGACTGTTATCTTACTAGAGTACCTTAAGTGGTTTATTCCTTCTTTCTTTTCTTCATCGGCAGAAAAAAAAAACGCCCATTCTGAGATGCTGATCTTTTCATTGGTCTGTTGGTCTGACCCTTTTATTGCTTGCTTTTTTCAAAATTGCGGACACCCATTCAATGCAGGCGACAAGGCATTTGCGCAACTTACTTAGAGAAAATCATTTGATGTAGCCACGTTATTCGTAGCAGGTAGAAAAAATTATTTTGGCACTCTTTCTGCTGCTAAACACTCCAGAAAGCAATCTGAACAGGCACAGGTCTTAGCATTGATTGCTTTTTTGACTGTGGCACTTGCACTGTCTTCTCCTTCCTTTCACGAAGAGGGGCGGACAGTTCCACCGGTAGGTAAGTCCAAAGCGAATGTATTGAGCGCCCTCCAGTTCTCCAGTTGTATTCTTCAAATGCCGGCAAAAAAAAAGAAACTGCAATACGGTGCAAAGTCAACGGTGCCCTGAAGTGCCGTGGATATATAGAACGGGAAACTCTGGTAGACCGAAGCTTGTGTTGCGGTTGGATGTTTGTTTTGTATGCCGACAAAGTGTACTTTCCTTGTTCCCCGTCCTTCCGACAGATATAGTGGGAGTACTGCGTGACTATGGCTTAGCTCGAGAATTGTACCTTTGAGTGGCTTAGAAATACTTTGTTTTTATAGCAGAAAGTGCTTTACCTTTTTTCACCTCGGAGTTTGTTTGTTTTTTTTTCATTGGTGCCCTTGCATGAAATAATACTGCGAGATTCGTTGAACTCCTGTTTTATTATATCTTCTCTATCTTCATGTCCGTTCGGCACAGAGTATTATTACAAGATAATCAAGAGGTTTCGTCTCATGAGCTGTAGCATTTTTATCAGGTATAGAATAGAACAATATTATATTCGGAGGAAGTTTGTAGCAGCTTCGTTTTCTGCAGTACAACAGGTTTTGATGAAGTCTGAAAGAGCGGCGAAAAATATGGCAGATCTCTGCCGTAGTCTCTGCACGCTTTCAAAGCAGTATGAGTGGGGCAGTTGACCACATACACGGCACGGTGCATCGGCGGCTTTGACGGGTGCGTTGTGTGCACTTCTGAGGATTTCTACTCATGTTCAGCGACAGCCTGATTCTTGATGCCGCGAGATCTGGAATGTAAGTTGCAAAGCGCAGCTGAATGAAACATCCTGCTGCTGTATTTCTTTAGTAATTTAAAATAAAGTTACGTTAATACAGCTTGATTTGCACCACGCATTCGGACAAAGTGCTTAATAGGCCGATTGTCGTAGACAATTTGGCCACCGCACCGATAGTGCTTGTGTTTTTTAGTTCGCACCACTTTTTTGCCATCTTTTTTATTGTCATTTTCGAAATGATCAGAGGCGCTAAGTGCATACATGTTACTGCTGAAACAGCGTTGTAAAATTTTATTAGGTTTGAATGAATATCGTTTCTTTGAGGTAGTTCTTTCTGGGCGAATTGGTTCATGGTTTTAAGTTAACAACAAATTGCGTTAACACAAAAGGAAGATACAGGAGACGAAGTAGAGAGTGGCGCAACCTCCTCTCCTGTGTGTCTTTTTTGAAGGCGCAATTTTCTGTCAAATTAAAACCATTAATATCGTCGCTTAGCCTTTAGTAATATTCGTCACCGACAAGAAGGAGCATATACATGAGTTCTTAACTTCTTCCTCCAAAGCGCTCTGAAATGATCTGCGCACCATAGCCGATATCGAGTGTACTGAAAACCAGCGAAAGAATGACACTGCTCCCGTTCTCTCGTGAAAGTTCGCAAACGAGTTCGTTTCGACCACCGTTCCAGGGTCGGTCGAGGCGGTCCTCTGCTGCCGCCGAAGTCACCACGGGAGTCCTCATTTGAGGCGCCGTCCGCGGATTTGAGAAGTCTCGGCTACTGGTAATGGGGCTGTCTAGGGATGGCCTCGCTATTCTAACGAACGTTCGTCCGTGGCCTGCACTATTTGATTGCGATGGAAAGGCCGGTGGAGGCGTTCGCACCGAACGAAGGTTTCCCCGCCTCTGATGATGCATTCATTTCGGCCTGCCCTCTCTGATATCCCTTGATCTTTGAGTCATATCTCACGCTCTTTGGCAGCAGTGAAATGCGTGGAGGATTTACCGGATGGTCTAATCCAGGCCTCGTAGACGTATATTATCCCAACTGCAGTCTTTGACGACCGAAATAAAAAAAAATGACATACTCAATGCCTTGGTCAGTAAGGCAAGCTAACACTAAGCTATCACCATAAAAAGCGCACACCGGGGGGACCCATTGGATGTTCCACGAACAGCTTAATAACCTACTCAGGCTTCCTTTAAGCCTCGTTGGAAACTACCACATACACAAAGAGAGAGTGCCTTAAGCCTCGTTTGACATATGGTATGGAGATCGCATGGAGACTGCCGAAGTTTAAAGATTGGCGTAAAACTCCGGCCGCTTTCTCGGGGATAATCTTACGGCGCAGGGATTGTGGGGAGTTCGGGAAACGGATGCGGTGGCTTCAGAACCAAGACGGCAAGCCGTATATGCGAGCCGTAGGCCGTAAGATGTTTCGGAAAGTGCATCAGAGGACGATGGGCATGACGTCATGCATGCTTCCTTGCAGGTCAGCGTAATGTTTTCTGTTGACTGCTCGTTTCTTTTTTGTCGTCATAGCTGACTTTTGACTCTGTGTTTACGTGGACGGGGCGTTGCTTAAAGACCGCATATGTCTTTTTAGCATGACGTGTCCGCCATACATAATACGCACACAATCGAGTTCATGGAGCATGTAGTGCCACGATGGATATATTGTATGATTTGTGTATTATGTTGCAATTTGCAGTTTTCAATTCTACGTAATATTCTGTCCTTGGGAAAATTCAGTTTAACAGTTTTGTTTCTCGGATAAAGTAAAAGTAATAGGAACGGCCTGCTTTCTTGTTGTATAGACTAGCACCCGGCTTCTTGTATATATTTTCGTCTTGACCTCAGCTCATGCACTTACCCTAGTGGGCAATATTGCTTTCTTGGTAGCAGTCATATTATCCCTGCTTGCATAGCTATAAAAGTTTAAAAAGGGCTACTAGGCTTGTCAGTGGCAGAATATGGCATAATTAGACAAACAGTTTGAAAATTTAAAGTGTTAGGTGTCTCAAATAAGTGTTTTATTCATTTTATAAGCATTTCTATAGCATAACGAAGTGTCATTTATGTTGTCCTGTATGACTGAACAGCCAAACTATTCTGAATAATTGGAACCTTCCCAGCTGATACTGGGGATAAGTAGATGCACAGGCAACTCTACTGGGTCTGAGCTTTCAAGCGAGATCATTGCGGCGCAAAGATAAAACGTTGTACATAAAGCACGTCGAGCTAAGTGTTTCGCACGCCTTGAATCAGACACTTACCAGGCGCCGTGTCCTCCTATAGAAAAGAGGTGTCTGCTATTCATTGTTTTGTTCTACCTATGAAATTAGCAGCAATCTGTGAGAGCCACTTGCTTTTCTTGGGCACGCGGCTGGGTTATGAGAAAGAAACGGTTTTGTAAGAAAATAATTTACTTATAATTCTGCATAGGTACTAGACAGTGAGCCTAGAAAAAGAACCCTGTCGCTCCGATGGAATTCTAGTCAAGGCGCCTGGCAGCTCTCCGTGCGGATTTGACTTCACTGAAACACACAAACGATCTCGTCAATGGGATCGTAAGCATAATAGCTAACAGAGTACGGATTGATAAATTATGCGCACTATGTACAACGTATCAGCCATCACCGCACAATTAACTGCTTGACGAAGAAACGAAGGAAATGTGCTGGCACATGGCATGCACCAGAGACACAGGGTTACATTCGACGCTCCCTCTTCGAATACTACGATAAGCTCGCGCCTAAGATCTGCGCTCTAAAACTACACAGTCTTTTCTTACGATAACCTTTTTTTTTGCCAAAGCAACTCTAAGGACGTTTAGCGGGAAGGTGTGAGATCTCAATTACGTTTTATCTCTGTCTGGCACATTCATCTGGTCCTGTCCTTTTCTATGCCTTTGTTTCGCTGTGCGGAGTGAACGAAAGATGAACTTGCCGTTCCTGGCTATCGAGTGCCTCACTTCCGCGCGCGCGACATCATTTCCTTCCGGCCAGCGGCGGCCCCGAAGTGTCTCTTCCGAACCATTCCACTGAAATCCGGGCCCCTTGGACGAACACATTTTCCTTTTATGCTCTAACTCTCGGTGCTTCAGCTTCATCGTTGCTTTTCTCGCAAGTTTTCTCGCCCTACACATTTAGCGCCGCAGCCATTTAAGTGCGCATCTGCAGTATTTGCACTTTTGTTTATATTTTATCTCACCCGACAAGGAAAGTGACTTACTGAGAACTGGTAAGTGCTGAGAGAAAAGAGCCGGGAAATGAGTGTACAGCAAAAAATACTTGGCGCTATTAAAGTAGACCGCGGTACTGTCCCCACGGTTCCAATTTGGGGAGCGCCGGTGCAGCAGAGATTGCCAAATGCTCCAAGAAAATTCGAGTGGCTCTAGACGGCCAAGTATGAGATTTCAGCTGTATTGTCCAACGCAATCAATAGATATGAAGACAGGCTGCAGAATCCTTCCAGAGCATTTTTCCCGTGTTTGTCCGTAACGCCTTCAGAATTGTCACTGAAAAGCATGAACGACTTGTTCCTTTATTTTTCCTGCGAGGATCTCGGAAACTGCAAGTCTGATAACAATCACGAGATAGCTATTCCATTCTTCAGCGTTATCTGCACTAAAGAATCTTTAAAAAAAAAGAAGTGTAATGGCAAATTGTGTTCATATCTATTTTCTCTTAGTTGAAAACGAGGTCACTGTCATTATGCTCTGTAGGCAATAATTTTTTTCTTTAGCGAATGTGACCGCTGCATGAGATCTGGCGGAATGTTTGGTGGTTATTTGTTTGCTTTAAAAGTCTTTTAATCGGTTTTTTAAAAACGTTTCTTTCGCACTCACAGCTGTGGCCAGAAATCTGCGCGGGACTACAATTAATGGTAATGAAACAAATTACGCATAGTTTCATTTTGATTCTATAAGGAAAGTAGATGGAATTGGAAACAGACTGCAATGCTTTTTATGGCAGGGCGTGAGATGACGAATGAACGAATAAGTACTTGATTTACGCTGTCTATTTCAAGTTTGACAAGGTACCTTCCACCACTGCTTTTTTTGTTGCCTCGCTAAGCGCGTCCTGCAATTATGCATCGTCTCACTGTAAGTGGGCAGAAAGTTCTGTCAAGCTTTGTATAGAGCTTGTAGTATGTAGGCTTCTTTTAAAAACAAGGAAATAATATATAAGGAACCTAGCATTTAGCGGGCTTTCGTAACCTAGGTTACCTATTGCTGCATTTTTCCAGCGTGCAGCTTTTCCTTTCTTTTTTCGGCCTTCCAACAGTTTAAGAACAGAATAGCGCTCTTCGTTGAACGCAGTGGATCGCCATTCCAAAGGAGAAGAGGCAACCGCGAATAAAGAAACACTTTAGCTTAACTGTGTACAGTACCGGCCATAATATTACGAAGCACATATCGGCGACCAAACTCTTGTCTTGCCTTGCCTAGCGAAATTAGGAAGTACTTTAAACATATGTTAGTACATGCCACTGGTTCGCCTCCGTATGAATCAAAGAAACCATGATATCTTCTCTACGGAACGCGTGAGAAATTTAAAAACGAAGAAGCGTTCACCGCAATGCTTTGGCCGCACCTGTACACTGCTCAAACTTGTTTATTTTGCCATTTTCTTTGATTTGGGCAAGAAACACCTGCTATTATTTTTCTCTGCTGCATTTAAAAATACAAAATCTAGTTGCTTATGTGGCTTGCGTGGTCAGTATTTTGGTTCACAATGTTTGATGCTGTGCACGACATTTTGGTGTCAAACAAAGCATATCTGCTAGTGCCTGGCCTGGCGCAGTTGTCCTCAAAGCATGCTGCGTCGCGTGGAATCTTAACTCCTTATTTTAACTTCCATGCTCAGAAGAAATACTCTACGTTTTCTTCTGAAGCATCAAGTATCACTGGCACGTTAGAGGAGCGCACATATTCGAGGATAGCTCACGCCTGGCAACGATGTGTCGCTGCGTCTCCGTGACCCTTCCGATCCTCGGTCAGTTTCAGTTTCTTTGATCATTTATTCTGTCCTCCTTTTTTCTTTCGCTGGAAAACATAGTTCTTTATTTCTTTCATCCGCCGAGCCATTTTTCTCGCTGGCTCGACAGCTTCGCGAATTGGCAAGTGACCTCATCCCATTTGTCTTTCCAATGTGTCTCCGATTGGCGCTTCTCGGCTTGCGCGACCTGCGAGAGACCATCGAGTCATCTAGTTTTCTTTTACGGGAGAGGATTAATTTACTGTTTATTTTCTCGCCTATTTTTGCTTGAGGTTTTAGCACAGCAATCGCTTACGAACAGTAATTTACGGCCCAATTTAGCCTCTCCCCTCCCAAAAAGAAACAAAAATAAAAACTCCTGCTATGTGTATTGCTGATCGCTCTTTATTTTAGCGGCGGAGCACGCAACGATTCTGTCTTTGGCTGTGATGCTGAGAAAGAAACGTGGTGTGCAATTTCATGCTAAGAGGCCTTTCTGAAAAACTTGCGAGATTTGCAGCTGTGATGTGGGCTCGTCATTTGGATACAGTGTCTACTTATTCAGAGATACACAGCTACGCATGAAGCTATACGGCTGCGCTTGAATGAAGGCTTATCAGTAATTGCTTTCTTATTTATAATCTATTCTAAATTAGAGGACACCTCTAAATATTTGCTCGCAGACAGAAGTGTTTCAACAGTGGAAAAAATAATTGTAATATATATTTCAAGCCGGGCGTCAAGGAGCCAATGAGCGTTGACCAATCCTCTGTCAGAACGAGTGCGAGCAGGGACAACCTGCTTCTGCCACCTCTTTTACAGTGACCTGTGTCAGTGCTCCAGTTTCTGTAGCATCACTTCATTGTGAACTGTTACCGTGACGGGAAAAATCAGCCATGGTTCGTCAGTGAATATAACAGCGTGGTTCAGCACTGCATCCATGATCTTTTCGGCCGTGGAGTCTGTCGCAATACGTACGTCTGTATTCTAATCACATGCAACAGCTCAGGATAGCGCCTTTTTTGCGATGAGCGTCATTTTCTTTTTTGTGACGAGTTTGTCCCGTGCCGTCTTCGCCTCCTTGCTGCTCGGGGCCCGAGCCGGAGAGGGTTGACGAGCAGGCAAGGAAACGCGAGCGCCGCCCGAAAGCACCGCGACGTGTCCCGCGCATTATGAGGATGCACGCGCCTTGCGGGGCCCATAAGTGTCGTGGCACGCAACGACAGCGCCGGCCGACTAGCGTGGTCGCTTTTCCTCATTTGCATCCGCTTCCGCGAAAAAGACAGCGACCGTGCGCTCAGCCCCAGCTTCTTCGAAGGCAGCGCTGTTTCCACAAAGGCGATTGTGGAGGCCGCGTTGCTCGTTAGAACACTGTAACATAAAGAGCAAATATATTTTTACTTTTCTTTTTTTTTTTTGCAAGAAACAGGATGCGTTTATCGGGGCTCCCTTTTATACCTTTTTGAGTGGGAGAGCTCGTGGGCACATCTCCTGGACGTCTGCCTGTTTTCGTCGCAGTTTACTTGTCAGTCTTGAGAGGGTACATTGATGTTGAGTGCGTGCCAAACATGAAGTATAGTCGCCGGCACCGCGTTCAAGGTTACTCCATAGTGCCTCCCCTGTTCTCATGGCACTATTACGTTTCTGGTGGAAGGTACGCAGGTTCGCAATATGAGAGTCTAGTTTTTGTATCATGACTTCAACGCACCGTCATGGATCAATTATGAGTAAATATTCTTTACTGTGGATATGGCCTTGGGCATGTTCTCTTTTACTGTTGTACAAGGAAAGGCTGCCAAGGGTAGATATCATTCGGTGCCCTGCGATGCGAAAAGAACCCAGTAATGTTAGCAGCGGATGAAAAGAACCTCAGGAAGGTGGCGAGAAAGAGTGTTTCGTGCGAGTTTAATATGCTGAACTTTTTCGACGCCCGTGGTTTTCAGCGTTTTTTAAATGTTGCTAATAATAATAATAATAATAATAATAATAATAATAATAATAATAATAATAATAATAATAATAATAATAATAATTGGTTTTGGAGGAAAGGAAATGGCGCAGTATCTGTCTCATATATCGTTGGACACCTGAACCGCGCCGTAAGGGAAGGGTAAAGGAGGGAGTGAAAGAAGAAAGGAAGAGAGAGGTGCCGTAGTGGAGGGCTCCGGAATAATTTCGACCACCTGGGGATCTTTAACGTGCACTGACATCGCACAGCACACGGGCGCCTAAGCGTTTTTCCTCCATAAAAACGCAGCCGCCGCGGTCGGGTTCGAACCCGGGAACTCCGGATCAGTAGTCGAGCGCCCTAACCACTGAGCCACCGCGGCGGGTCTTAAATGTTGCTGCAGAAATGCTGCAATATCTGCAGGACGGTGTGTGTTTCGCATAGATCTCGACCGAAGATGAGGCATTCAAAACTAGCGTCCACTACCGTTATGTCACTTATGTTCTACTTGTGACAGTACTAATTTTGTTTAAACTTTCACTTTAACTTTATTTACTTTCACTTCACATATTACAAAACGCTTGCAAAAACTTCTGGGCCAATAGCCGAAGCTAGTATAGGCCCAATGTACACATTTGTTATTACAGCAACAGAGATACCAACATGAAACTCGGTTATAAATGATCAGTGAACGAAGTAATAAAGAGCAACACTCAACAGCAGACATAAAAAGATTAACAAACATAACCCTCAATCTCCGAAAAGCAGAATTGCTTAATAGAAAACAGGAAATTGTTAGCTATATCGATTTCAAGTGGTACACTATTCCATACTTTCGCCCCGCAATATTGAATTAGGCGCTGACCATCGCGGACTTCATGGTCTTAGTTTAGTTTAGTTTCAGTTAGTTTAGTTAAGTTAGTTTATTTTAGTTTCAGCCGAAAGTAAGCATATCGTTTTTATTTCAAGGTATTCTACTAGGGAATGTTGCTAACTTACCTCAAGCACAAGAATTTTCAGCTCAGTCTCAGAAAAGCGAGCACTTCTCAAATGTGAGCTTCTTTTCCGCGTCAACTTACCTCGGCACATCGAGCACAATCTCGAAAGACTGTATTATAAACCTATTCTGCACATACTTTCCGGATTGTGATATATATCGCGTTTTCTTCATAAAATTTTATCAGGGTATATTGAGACGCAGAAGGTTTTTATAACTCAACTTAGGAATCAAGAATCAAGATTATTTGTCTGAAGGCTAGCTAACGTTATTAATTAAAGAGAGTAGAATAAATGGGTCTACACAGTGAAGGGGATGTCTTTTCTCTAGCTGGCTCTTTCTGTAATGCTGTAAAAAAAAAGAATCAAAATAGAGCGCGAAGTCCTTCTTGAAATTTGAAGAAAGAAGGCCCCCGTTTCGCTGTCTTAATCATAGAGCAGCAAGCAAAACAGCATTGCACTTTCTTGATTGAAGGGCTTTTTTTCTGCTTTTTTGGCAAGTGGGGTAATTCTGAGTAACATTCCATCCTGGGTCCAAAGAGAGCGTGGCTCTTTTGGAACTTCTAAATTCGCGGCTTTCTAGCAGGCCTGATTTCTAGCAGGCAATCTGCCGCCTAGCAAACACCCAGACGTGCAGCGCAATTGGCCTCGACGCTAAACTAGAGGAAACTGGGAAATTTATGGTTCCCGTGGCACCGCCGAGTCGGCTAATGGCGCGTTTTTAGTCCAGCTTATCGCGGAGAGATCTAGCAAAGATGATCGCTTCGTTCGGATTTCAGACTGTCCTTCGTTTATAAAGAGCCTGAATTCCTAATTCCACAGCGCAAAAAATGGATAAAAGTGACAGTGGTACACCGTTAAGCGCTAACTACAACCAACCAAGTTTATTGCCATGCGCTGCGCCTACATATATACAGTTCAGCGTTCACGCGAAGCAAAAGAAACACAAAAAGGGACGCTATCTCCGGCTACAGCAGCAACCCACTCGTGGCACACGCATAAGACCCGCAAAAAAAAATTATAGCGATAGTGAGATCATGCCGCGTATGAAAACAACTTATTTTCTTAGGATTGCAACGGGGCGACAGTTGATTTAGAAGGTCTTGGTTTGTTGTAGTCGGCATCATATCACTATCCCTCTGTCGTCCTTGTCCATTTTTTTTTGCGCTGTGGAATTGGAAGCATGAAATACCAACCGGCCTAACAATTCGTTTTGAGCTGAAGAGCTTCACGCCTCACAATTATATGTATTTTTTTTATTGGAGGGGGATGGGGAGAGGCAATTGTGCCCCAACGGAGCAAAAATTAGAACGAAAACTGTAATATTCGTGGGAGAGCATGGCAGCTCTGCATACTTCTGCTAAGCCATTTTGCAAGTTTTATCTTCGCGACACGCTGGTGTCCTTTCAGAAGCACTATATACCTGACCGCCGAAAGCTTTTAGAAGCGTGACCAGCTCATTGTGACGCACAAACTCTATTTATCTGGCAGTGGAAGAATGGCTGTGTACGAATATGTAAGATTCTCGTGTAACACAGCATTAACTATGTGGACATAAGACGAGCAGCGCTTTGTGTATGGCTTCTTCGCTGTTTTTTTCGTTCTTTTCGCAGTGTTGTCATCATGAAGCACCTAATAGCAACATCAGTTAACTCCCCTAACTAAACTAAAAAAAATTCCTCACGTGTCTCTGAAACTAGCTCGACTTCACACAGAATAATTCAGAGTGGTGACTAATAGATGGGGGAAAAAAAACTTCCTAGGCTGGCACTGCCGTTTTTTCTCGCTTAAAATCAGTTGCTAGACGAGTTCGCATTTCATGCTTACATCCACAGCGAAAAGACGAACACGGACACGAGGGGAGACACCATAAAGCGCCTCTCGAGCAGTCTTGAAGAAGGTTGAATAGTTGACTTGATGGTAATGCAAAAAAAAAAACAGCGCCGTCTGCTATTGTCTGCTACGGGGTGCGTTTCTTTTTTTGCTAGTAGCAACCCTTTTCAATAAGTAGTATTGGTGTAGCCATACTTATAAGATCACTTGCAGTCCATGACCAGGCGGATGACTCTTTCTTGCGCAGTAACATCATGGAATATCGAAATGAACGAGCCGAAAAGAAATTCCAGGTACCGTAAAACCTACATTCACTAAAGTGGAGTCAGGTTTTAAATAAAACGAGGATCTACACTTCGCCATATTTCGACCCCCTAGACGCCTCGTTTAAGCCTTCGCCACTGATATGGCCTCTCAGATAGAGGTTGCTTGCGGAAAATCTTCAGTGTGGATCGATATACGTCTGCCGATATGTTCTAGCACCAATCCCTTACAAAATGTGGCTATCTCGCCCAGAAATCGTTCGTGCGATGTGTCGCTGAGCAGCTGGAAGCATGTCTCATAGACGAAGCAGAGAGGATACTTGTGCTTCTAGAGTTGCCCTTTCTGCTGCTTTATTTACAAGCATTAAAGTTACAAAAGCGTTTGACGTGTCACATGTCAATACAGCTGAAGTGACCAAATTGATATTGAGTAGAAATGGACTTCACGTTCTTACCATAGGAGCGCGGAAAATGTTTCTCTCCGCAGCCTCGGCACTATGTCATACTGTGGTAAAAGCAAGGTTAAAAATAAAAGCATAAAAACAAGAAATAAAAGATTTAACGCTGACACGATGCTGAAGGCAGGCCAGCCTTATATTCTCTATCTCGCAGTTATTGCCACAGTACACCTGGAAAAGAAAAAGTGGCATGATAGCGTATTCTACAAGGGAGCCGCTTTTAAGCGCTTTTTTTTCGGTTTGAAACTTCCTTCGCATTGTAGAAAGGTTTCAGCTGGCTGAGTTTTGGGCTGTGTTCAAAGTAGGGAGAAAATGTATGGAAAAGCATATGCAAGCTAATCATGTTTCTCTTCATTACGTGATTTCGTGAAGAGCCAGAAAAAGGCATCCTGTTTTTTAGAAGTTTCATGTTCTAAAATGCAAGATAGTCCTCAGGAGAGCAGAACGCACCATGTTTTCTTTTTGCCTTACAATTTGCCGCATGGCGTAGAAAGAACATATAAAGGGGACATATATAAATAGAGAAGAAATAAATGGCGGTAGGGTAAAAGGATAAGAACACGGTTATAAATGGATAAAGGCAAGCATGGAATTCAGTTTGGAGCAAAGAAACTGAGTAACTGCTGGTATCGGCATTATCTTTCAGCCACAATTTGTAGTATTTCTTCCAGCACAGCCCAAACTCACGAAGCAGCCGGGTGCGCAACTCTCACGTTGCTGGGAATGTTAACAGTAGGTGTTGCACGTCAGTCCCAGAAGCAGGTGCAGCCGAGCGGAAGTACTGGTGGGGTGATGGTAAACTCTGGCTGCGCCACTTGCGGCGATCCGCTGAAGTAGGAGCCACTCCGTCCCGCAGCCCCCTGAGAGAGAGAGAGAGAGAGAGAGAGAGAGAGAGAGAGAGAGAGAGAGAGAGAGAGAGAGAGAGAGACCTCTTCCACATGAGTTAGACTGTGGAGGAAAAGGTACGCACATAGGGGAACAAAGGCGTATGTAAGCTGCCTGCAGAGGGAGGTGGAGGGAATTTGATTCGTTAGGTCTGGGCTTGTCTGGAAGGAGGGATGTCTGCTGCAAGGGAAAGAACATCAGCTGTTTTTGCGAGACATCTTGTTAATCACCATCGAGTCAAGGGAGTGTTCTAAGTTTGCTAAGAATACGGAGCTAATCAAATTTGCTGATCAGAACTAAATGACAATTTTAGTGCTCTGGTGTTTGGCCTGGCATGGAAGAATTTTCCAAGAACATACACGAGTAAGGAAATCGGAATCCTTTTATCATTTCAAACATTTTCCTTTCCTGCTGGGATTAAGAAGAGAGAGCGACAGCTACTTCCTATCATTTCCGTAACTCTAAACGCATCCACTCTCAGAACAAATTGGGTCACAAAACTTATTGGTCGCATGTTCTCTAGAGATCCTCCCCCTTTCGATGGCCCACTTCTAACCAATGGCATGGGCCCACCTCGTGACAATTTGCTTTGGCCAGCGTTGGGGTTATTGTGGTTACGACATATTAACAGTGGCGCCTACAGTTATTCCGTAAATCACGAAAAGGAAATCACTCAAGCAGTTGTAGTTACGGAAACCCCAGACTGGCGCCATAATTGCGCCCGAATTCGCTGCGCCGCCCTTAAGAACCAAGCAGCGGTTGCAATGGGACATTATACTTCTCTCGTTTCGTCTAGGCCCATTCGTTGCTTCGCCGGCACTCTGCCGTGCTTGGCTGTGCGCACCGACGTAGCAAAAGGTACTAAGGAAACTTCTGGACTAGAACACGAATGGAACCAGCAACGCGAAAGGTTGTCTTGATATATGGAGGACCTCCAAGACCGCTGTTTCCTTTCTCCTGTGGCAGCTATCATCGCCCTAAATCTTACTTGGAGACACCTCTTGCCTCGGCTGTAACAAGCCCTGAGGAGTTGTCCGTGATAAAGCAGTACGGCGTAGGAAGCGGATCTAGAGAGATGCTGAGCAGCGGAGCATTGGGAGGAGAGGGCGGAGGAGGGGGGGGGGGGGGGGGGGGGGGGGGGGGGCGGAAAGAGATGTTTTTTATGCGAGCTGTTAGGCACGAGCTTGCTCCGTCTACGCGAGTGCACTGTGCGGGCTTAATAAAGGCTCTAAGTTTTGTCGACTTTGCCCTCACAACACCGACAATGATATGCACGTTTTGCAGCACAAATTTCGCTAATCCCCTTCGCATGTGGCTGGATCAAGTAACAGATGAGTGACTGCGAGTGTTTGATAGGATCTGCGAGTGACTGCTGCAGATCGCTTTTAAGTAGTCAAATTTAAGAAACGCGGTGTCTTGAAAGTCGTGTCGCAGTCACTAGGCGCTGTCATGGCGTGACTAAAACTATCATTGGGCAGCGTCAGTGCATACAAGGTAGACGAGAGCGGTGTTGATGTAAATTGTTGCAAGGACGCTTAAATACATGAGTGGTAACCAACCTGCTCGTTTAAGCCCAGGAAGTGATCTCGGCATGAAGGTGGTTTCGCCTTTCTCACACGGCGAAACGCGAACGAATTAAGTATTTGCAAGCAATTTTTATGTTAATTAATTAATTATTAATGAATGATTGAATGAACGAACGAAATGAATGAATGAATGAATGAATGAATGAATGAATGAATGAATGAATGAATGAATGAATGAATGAATGAATGAATGAATGAATGAATGAATGAATGAATGAGCTGTTTATCTAGAAGGAGAGGCTCAAAGCCGTTTGTTGGGGGTTTGTGTTGTTAAGGAAGGAAAAAGTAGGAGCCTATTGATGCATGAAGTGACGGCATGGGCGGTCTAGATACGCTTCGCACTGCTTTGTGGAGGCCACTTGTCTTAGCATATTTGCCAATATCTTCCCAGATGCCTTTCGCTCCGGCTCTGGTCAAAGGACGAAATTCCTCGCCGTCGGTGGGAAAACCACGCTTGGCAACTAGGCTGTCGAGTCCTTTGCGGAACTCTGAACAATGCCAAACTAGGTGGTACAGGTCAGTACGGCACATACAGCCGCAGTACGGGCACTTAATGACGTCTACATTGCGCCAATAATGCCAGCGAGAGCCGGTAAGCCATTTACGGATGATGCTTGGCGTGTAGGCGGCGCCGAAGAAATAAATGAGAAAATTTCATAGTTATTACTTAGATCCTATCTAGCAATTCAATCCCTGTGTGCCGAAGGTGTATTTTACGCTTTCCTGCCGAATGGTTGCTTATTTAAATCAGCGTTTCACTTACGGCGCCACAGTACTATGTTCCTCACGATTATTATAACATAGTTTGTAATTTTAGCTCATATTCTTTTAGTTCGGCTGCTGCAGCCAAGGTAGCGGGATTCATCCCGGCCGCGGCAACAGCATATATTGGGCGCATTTTGCGAGCTACGATTTTAGTGAGTGGCTTGTGTTAACAGAATTCACTGACCACAGTGGCGATTTAGGATTCGCTTCGACAAAATGTTTCTTTGCATGTTTTGCAATTCTTTCTTCCAATTTATTTGTAATTCAAATTTTAATTCTAATTTTGATTGCAATTTTTCAATTCCGAATTGTATTCTTAGTCCAATTTGAATTTAAACCCCTATTCTTTCCATTCCAATTTCTGAACTGAAATTCCAATTTTAGATGGACTTCGAATTCCATGCTTTCTCATTCTTTAGCGGTTCTTTGAGTATTCGAAGAGAATTGAGTCCCTGAACCCCCAATCTGCTCTTTTCTGACTGCCCACTCTTTACCTGTCCAAGTCGTCGTGAAATGTGTCCCCGCTTTGCACTCGAGGACTCGTCGACCCCAGCCGCACGCAGTTGAGCCTCACGTATTAGCGGAGATATACTGCAGCACTTCGCGATAATTGCCAGCTTGGGTCGTAAAAGCCGTACGTGCGTTGACAATAATGGCAACTTTTTGACATTCCCCGAGTCTTTAGTGGCTTTCTATCCTATCTTTAAATGCGGAGTCCGGCTCAGTCATTAGCGCTGTTTTTTTATTGCTCCATGGCCACTAACGCTCGCCTATCGCATACTCCTGTAATCCCTCATTTGGCAGCGTTTTACTGAACCTAAGGGCTGTCCGTCTCAAATAAAATGAACTTAGGTGGCTGTATTTACTTTGTCGTCAGCAGAGACAAGCAAGAGATTTTTTTTTAATTAACGGGATAGAGGTATGGATCCCGTTCATCATAAAACCCTGCATCTTCGTCGTCGTCAAGGGCTGCGGAGTGAGCGAAAAATCACCACAACAATCTTCAGACGTGACTTTTCGACGTCATCACAACCTGCCCACAGTTTCAGGCGGCAAAGCGCACAACGAACTGTGCGCAGATTGCCCACAGTGGCAGGTGGCAGTCAAATAATGAATGAGGAAGGGCAACGTGGGACTGACAAGCCCCACCGGTGGCTGTGCTTGAAATATCCACTTAGCCGGGTAGTGGGACATCGCTTAACCTCTCCACCACTGTGCCAGAAGTCGTATCAGGACTCCCCATGATCAATGAACCTAAAGTAGAGATTGGTCAATTCCCCGTATATGAGAAAACAGGGCGAACCTAGGCGACATAGGAGTACTTGCGTGGGAGTGATCCCTAACGCGATAGCATTGTGCTGTTAACGGTCCGTTAAGCGTTATGTGATGGTGCAAGAAAGAACAGCTTCCGTATCAGTAAAGTGATACGAAAAGAGGACCCCAGTCCACTGAAGGGACCCATCTTACGCTTCCTCGTCATAACCTTAAGGTGGCACCTGAGTGTCCCGTCAAGTTTTTTGCAGTGCTGAGGTGAATGAAAGACCCCAGCCGTGAATGAAATCCTAAGCCTCCAGCTGGAGGGGACAAAAACGCGGCCATCGCAATCGCTCTCACGGCTGTCACCTCCGGGACCACTAGACACACATTTCTCCGTCGTCGCATGTTCGCAACAGGCAGACTATCGTCTCTACCGCCTGACGGTAGATGTGCGCCGTGTACTATTTCTGCGAAATAGTGTTGATAGCAGCGTCGTCTGTATTTCTAGCAACAGCAGCTAATTACTTATCGTTTTCAAGCTCCGCGATAGCTTTGTAGTTCTATATCAAAAGAGCAAAATGCCGAGAAACTCTTGATTGCAGGATGTGAAATAACATGAGGCGAGAATAGCGTTATTGGTGTCATAAACAAACGTGCGCAAAAAACTCGAGGGAACTATTCAAGAACTTTAAGCAAGTATTACCCGGACAACACCGATTAAAGAGAAAAAATCAAGATTCTCTACCTTGTAAGATTGCTTTGAGCGCTGAAAAGTGTCAGCGCTCTTTCGAAACTGGGTCGCGACAGCGTGCTCCAATGTACTAATTGCTCTACGTTAGGGGCAGTCGTGCATTTCTCATTTTTGATCCATTTTTGAATTATACCGGCGCACCTCAGAATCAATTAAGCCACAAAATTTTAGGAATTTTTGCTCTTTTATAACTTTCCGATAGACATTTGCGTAAGCTATGCCATGAAGTAATATGACGCCACAATGTGAGTATGTTCGACTGAGTTTGCAGAGAATGTGAGCTAAAAGCATTTCATGCTGAAAATTTATTCATGGCTTTACATCTGCCTCTTCCTTGTGAATTTCTAATAAATCGGAAGAAAAACGTATGCTCTGAAGTCATTAAGCGACCTATAAGAATAGTGTTATGATTGTTAAGTTGGCACATTTACACAACTCAACATCTTATTTCTACAATAAGAAACATAGGCATAGCTTCCACTGAACTGAGGAGAAATCAGTGTGGAAGCTAAACAAGCAAAGTCTGTGTTCCTGGTTTCGTCGCCGTTAATTTAAAAACATTTGCTTTGTTTTACTCGTGAGCTATATTTTAGGCGATTAAAGAAACGACTGAAATAGAAAGGGGAATGCAATAAACCGACTCTACGAGCATGCAGTGGAACATTCAGTACTTAGCGACACTGTAGTCACAGCCTGCCTCTGCGGTTTGCACGCAGAGTGAAACAATCCCGACTTTTTGGACTTTTTTTAAAAGATGAGGTCGGTTTACTGTTTTGCGAATGCAGGTGCTCCGCCATATTCTCGGGAGCTCCGAATGACGCTCTGAATTTTGAATGCGCCATGGACTGTTCCGCTCTAAGCCCTGCGGTCCGTAGCGTCTCAGTTATTGACATAGCGTTGGGCTGTTGTCGGTGCCTCGAAGGAACGAGTGCGCCTAGCGTTCTCTTTGTTCTGCAGTGACCCCGACCTTCCATTTCTTGTTTGAAGTTATGAGCTTGATTTTTGTCTGCGTGTGTCTCGGTAATGTTTTCCTAGTATTTTAAGTTCTCCTTCACTTCACTGCAGAAACAAAAAATTTTTCTCGCTTATTCCTTTCCGCAGTATGCTGATTTTTTGCTGAGGTTGTGTTTTCAATTTTTTGACATAGCCCTCGTATTTTTTATATACGTCGAATGTATTTTTTTCTGACGAATGTGATCCGAAATATTCCCACATGAGAATTCAAAAATATTTAAAATTTTTTATGCATGTCTGCTAAACATTTCCCATTCTTTTCTTGTTTCCTTAAATGTGCAGCGCCGCTGCTCTTTAAACCTTATCGGAAGGTAACTTTGTATACTAAACCTGCAAATGATACTTTTCTACGTTTTCATTCTGAGAACACTCTGTTGCTTGTTTTCTATCGTGGGTGGTCACGAAAAAGCACTGTCTTGCTTCCTGTTCAAACAATCTATTCAGGCACTTTGCTTCGACTTTTTAAATTCTCGTAAAAATTCTGTTCATGATTCCATAAGACCGTTCTTGAAACTGCCTTCATCGCAATAAAAATTCCACAGTCAAAATAAATAGTTCATCAACGATTTAAAACTGCAGCGAGTTACGAATTGAATAAAAACAAAGCAAACTTTTACAGTAGTTTTAAGAAAGCATTTGTTGTGAATATATCCCTAACGCTGACGGGATGTCCTTTGCTTCGGCACACTGCTAGTAACACAATTGACTAATGTGTTCTACATGGTGCTTAAGAGTTAAAAAAAGTGTTAGCTCTTGTCAATTTACCTTTCCGACTCACGAGAACGGGTACTATTTTTTTAGCGTGTTGCAAACTGCGCAATATGAGCATTTCACGGCATGCCAAAGCCACATAACCTGCCCATAAGCAAGGAAATGGATGTTAATGCCATACTTAGTGATATTTTGCGCGCATGCTTATCCTTTACGCGGCGTTATCTTCTTCAATCACTCCTCGAGGTCCGATAAAGAAATGCGCCTCGTGTCTTAATGAAAGATAATAGCGTGGTCTTTAGTTTGCTCACAAAGATATGAGCAACAAAAAGCGCTATCATCGTCCAAGCCGGGCAGGTAAATAATGCTACGCCAATAAGAACTAAGTGCGTCCTTACTGTTTGCACAGTGATACAAAGAAACAAAAAAGCACCGTCCGGGCTAATAAGAGAAATTCACAAAACTCCCGTAAAGACATAGGCGAGAGCGAGTGGGTAGAGGGATGTCCGAAGAGGAATAGCCCACGAATGGCGTTGCATTGCAGGGCGCCATGGCTCCTTCCGGTCACGTGCGCGCTTTCCGGGAAGGCGCGATAAAACCGAAGACAAGCGTTCGCGAGGGTGAGGTAGAAAGGAGCACTTGCAAAGGTGCGAAAGTGAGGGAAGAGAAAGGAATATAAGCCGAACAGAAGAAGCTTTGAGTGCAAGGCTTTGTTCCTCGAGCGCGTTACGTTTTTTTTTTAATTTGCTTCGTATACAGACTACTCTCTTTCGTTGTTTTTTACTTTCTTTTTTTGCTATAATGTTCTGTTCTGGGCTATTCTTTCTTGCGGCCATGCAGCTGTTTCTATTCTTTGAGGTCGAAAAAGGGGCCATCTCGTTGGGAATAGAGTATTAAATTTTTAGCTCTTTTCTTGGCTGAGGTTTTCATCTTATGGCACTCCTTGCTTAAAATAAACAGTGAGACGAGAAGGAATGAAAGATAACTAGCGATTTTATTTTTCATGAATGCTGGCGCTGTCTTATAGGATAGTGATTTGTGGCGCAGTAAAGCAAGTGTTCGACAACTTTATTGTTTTCGTATGAGCGACTGATAACGACATTAAGATTAGTTCTAGGATGTTTGATGAAAAAAGAAAGGCTTAAAGGAAAGAAAGGCGCTGTCTTTCACAAATAAAAAGCATAAGAAACAGAAAGCAAGAAACGAAAGGAGTGAACAGTTTGCGGCTATCGTTCAGAATGTACTGCACGCAGAAACCTCACTCCATGCCTGCTGAATTATATTACATAGATGACAGAACCAAACGGAGCCTTTTAATATAAAGTTTCGTTAGCATTCTTTCATACTTAAAATTAACAAAAATTCGCATTTTTCCGTACTTTATGAACCAAAACAAATATTTCATAAATACTTTGTTCTTTATTTGTAGTTTTGCCTACCTTACACAAATCTGGTTCTCAATTTTTGCACCTATTAGATTTCGCTGTACTTCGATTGCCCTCCAATACGAGCAAACAAAACAACGAACTAACAAAGCATAAACCTTCGTGCTACGCTAACAAAACCTTGAAAAAAGGTTTCGGTTTGTTCTTTATTCGCACATAAGGGTATTTCAATGAGTAATTACAAGAGTGAAGGGGCACTAATGGGCTTCTTTGTGTAACTGTCAACAGCAAAAAACTTTTTGTTTTCTTTCCATCATTTAAAAGCACGTTAACAGAATGTAAGATTATTCTTTTTTTGCTTTCCTTTTTTCTGTGCACTATGAGTTGTTCGATCCATTACGCACGTCATCGGCAGAAATATTCTATGACATAACCGTAATTCCCTGAGACCCATACAATCTATATTTTTTTGGCATTTGCCCTGCAGCATTTTGTGAAGTTCCTACAATTTTCTCTGCTATGCATTATAGTAGTTTTTCACTATTTCTGCCTGTTGGTCAAGTTTAGATCTTTATTACCCAAATTAAGAAAGGTTCAAAGAAAAATCGCTACCTCTACAATATGATGGCTAGTGTACCTACATTCAATACCAATATCGAACTATTCTTCTTGGTGCTAAAATTTCAGAAATATTCATGTCGCCAGTTACTTATATTAAAATTGCATTTGATATAATTTCTGCAGCCAGTTGCCCTTGTATGAGAAACCAGCTTGAAAACCTCCAACTATTGAAGACCTAAAGGCAGTAAAGATTTTTTTTATTTAATAAATGTCTGCCTATTTTCCCGTACCTTTCGCGAGAAAATGATTAAGTGATTTGCTAGGTGCTTGCCGGAAGTAGCACACTCGCGCCTCTTTGTTAATGCACTTCCACAAGACTAAAAATAAACCCTATACGCAGAGTTGTACCCAGTGATAACGGACACGAAATCAATAGAACATAAATATCAACACATAGCTACCTTAATGCTCATATTCGCGAGCAATTGTTCTGCTTCTCAGAAAAGGAAATCTTCCTGAGCCTACGCACAGATGAGCGGGTTTCAGTCCATACTTCAGTGTGTTCTCATAACCCATAAAACATAAGAAAAAAATGCTACTAACAGACAGTAGTGTTTAATATTCCGGCACGAAAAAGAGTACATGTTTACGTCACATATGATGTTAGCAACACCATGTGCCCTCCGGCCCTGGCTCAATCAAGGGAGGGTAAAATCTAAGAACCACTTTTTGTCCGCTCAAGTGTGAACCTGCAATTCTTTTTTAAGGTCGTTAACTTTTGCTTCGGATCCGTACGGCTGAATAATGATTAGCTCTGCAATCAGTGCTCATTAGCCAAGTGCAGCCAAGACAGTGTAGCGAATGCTTGCGACTGGCGGACTGGCGGTAGGTGGCCCGGTTGCCTCGTAGTTTAGACCTAACTACACAGACCCGTTGCTTATAGGATTTAATGTCTCGCTTCTGATTACCACTGGTTCCGCCACATTAACCAAACTGCACCGTGGAATCGTGTCGCCTGTAAATGAGGCCAGGTTCTGAAGACTCCTGAGCGAAGCAGCACCCTGCTTAATGTAGTGGAATCATTCGTTATCAAAGAGGAAAAAGCATGAAAACTTAGCAATGAATTTCGTGCCGAAAAATTTTGGGAAGACAATAACTAGGACACGATATCTAGGTCCCATCCCGCTTCGTTGATATGGGACTAATGACGCACCATATTTATAAATCTCCCCTGTTTCACGCAGATGTCTAGGAGAAACTTTGGTCTTTCTGCAGCTTCTATTGGGTAAGCTGGGCGGGCAGAGATGGAATGAGCGGACGAAAGAAACCTTGGGCAACTTTTCTTTGGGGTGGTCTAGAATTCGTGGAGAGGAGTACCTTTACTCGCCATTTGCTTTTACCCAAGGCATCCTTGAATGGGTATGAAACTTTGTCACCTGATAAAAGTGCAGGCTACAGGAAGGATAATTTTTCACTCGTGTAACAAAGTAAGGTCATAGCGACCCAGCAGCGCTTGGCATAAGGCACTCGAGATAATACGGCTTTTGCGGGGGCGCAGATTCGCCCAATACAGTTATATCCCTATTTCCATTTCTGTCTGCCCTCCTGCATTCGTCCGTGCTGGTCTCTCAGACACATGACGCTCTCCTACTTCATAGCTAACGTAGAAAGGTGTTGGTCATAGATCGTGTTTTTGCTTTAGTTCATTGTTGCGAGTTGCCTGAACCCTTTATGCTTTGGATGGTCGCAATGCGAAGCCACAAAACTAGATAATGTGAAACTACGTAAAGTTGGTTTTCTTATATGCTTCGTAAAACATTGAGCTCTGTTCCGCGAGTACACAACTTTTATACTGTAGAAAAAGCAGTTCAGGGGAAATGCGCTAAGCGCATCGTGCGGTGGAGACTCGCCTAAACAAGAAAACAATATTCGTGCCACGCGAGCGATACCACCGCCGTCTTTGTTTCTGGCGTTGCTGAGAGACGCTTAATCCCCTACTGTGCGTAGCGACGCCACCATAAGCCTGATTCGGCCGCATCTCATGCACGTGCGAAGAGAAGCAGCCATTCCAGAGAACCACCGCCGAACGCATCCTGTGTACGCAGGCTTCATTACATTTTTCCGGTTGCTAGCCGCCACAGTGGTTATGGCGCACGGCTGCTGACTTAAAAGACGCGGCTTCGATCCCGGCCCCGGTGGTCGAATTTCTATGGAGGCGGAATTCTAGAGGCCCGTGTACTGTGCGATGTCAGTGCACGGCGAAGAACCCTAGGTGGTCGAAATTTGCGGAGCCCTTCACTACGGCGTCGCTGATAGCCTGAGTCGTTTTGGAACGTTAAACACGTATAAACCCATAAACACATTTTTCCGGTTGAATGCGTGCAGAGAGAGCTGCGACGCCTAGCGGTGGGCTTGTACGAGGAACTGCGTGTCGGCAATTACGTCTGAATCCCTTAAAAAACTTTTTTTCACAGTCTGTGAACCGTCTATAGACTTCTGTCTATAGACGAACCTTAGAGAACAGTCTATAGGCAATGCAAATCCTATAGAAAGTCTATGGACAATCTATACATTTATGGCCATACACTTTAGTAGACTTTTGTCTATGACAGTCTGTAGACTAAGAGTAGACAAAAATAGCTTTTGGAAGGCAACAGTCTATAGACCACAGTCTATAGACAGTCTATAGTGTCTACAGATCATTTTTATAAGGAATGCGGTGATCACGGTCGTCACAGGCAGCAGGCGATGAAAGGCGACGCGCCCTGAGAGGTTCTACATAGGCGCGAAGCTTCCGGAGTGAGGCCGCGAGCTTTACCTTCCCCATCTACCTTCCGCCTTGCTATGACAGCTCACGGCTCGCAGAAGGCGCTGTGCGTTCCGATGTGCATAAAGCTATAGCTGCCGACCCGCAACGAGGCGAGAACAGAGTTGCGCGCGTTAGCAACGCATCTGCGGGAGTCCAACAACGTTTCTCTCGTAATTAGGCGTAATTGGTAGGCAACGTGTTGTGCCATAATTTCGACGACGCAATAAAGCTGCGTGATAATTTCTCGAGTTTCCTGCAATCTTTCGAATGGAGCAATGTATTCAGCTGCTTTATAGGCGTAAAAAAATAGTTCTCATTTCGTGTATTGCTGGCACGCCTACCTCTTTTATATTTGACGCTTTATACAAGTGTAACGACGAAACGAGGATGATAATTCAGGACTTACTTAACAGCAGGAATTTTCCTCAATTTGACATTTCTCTCTTGTCTGTGAGAAAATGGCGATTGTTATTTAGACGACTCATTAAAGGTCATTAGGAGCTCGTCGAGTTCTGCAAACAGATTTAAACTTGATAGAGATACACGTTTCTGTACATTACTCTAGAAGTGTTCAGTTCTTCGAAAATGTCTGTATGTCGACTTGAACGTCACAAAATGCCCGAAGGCGAAATGAGATATAACTTTGGAGCCTTCTCTATTAACGCATATTTTGTGAACATGGGATAAGCCGGGCGAACAGTCTCTAAGCTAGTGTGTTTCAAACTAGCAAGGCATAACATATCCATTTTTTCGTAAGGATTGAAGTCTTGCTTAGAAATTTGAGAAGGTCTCTCCTCTGGGTTACTTTATTTGCGGCTCCTCTTCTGCTAAAAAATCCTCACTCACAAAACACACACACACACATTGTGCTGAACTGTAAACAACCCCAACGTTAAGGCAACCATGGCGGGCACAACAATGCTTAACACTGCTTGTTTTCATTCTTTCGAGCATTCACCGATCAATCACGAGACAACCTGATGTTCTCGAAGTTTTCTTTCTATCCAATTTTCTGGATTTACTGTCCATATTCATGCATACTTAAGCGCAAGGAAAGAAAACAAAGCACAGAGCTTACAGAGATCTGTCACGCACGTGAATTAACAACAACAACAATAATTGAAAAACCTTTCTCTGTATCTCTGGTTCGGTGTTCCGCTTCGCTGCAGCTCGTTTATCAACCATCCATTCAAAGCTGCGCAGGACATGAGGCTCCAACGCTTCAATAGAGTATCTCGAAAGAGCGCCACAGCAAAAATGCAGAAAGACACCAGCAGAAACCCAGCTTTGAAAATGACTTTGCGTCCATCGGCCCTTGGGGAAAAGGCCCGATTCAGTGTTTTCGAAACCAGCCCGACGGAATAATCAATACGTATCTTTCGAAACACAAGCAGGAGTAGGACACAAGTGAGAGAGAGAGGGAGAGGCGGGGGCTATCGTGGACGAAGCCCACGTGTAAACAATGCCACGAAACCTTGCCTGAGACGTGAAGGCAGCAGGAGGAACATAGAAAGAACGATGTTTTACGCGACACACACGCGCCTTCCAAAGAGAACGAACATGAGATATGGCTTCTAACGCAATCTCTCTCCTACTGTTGCAGCCTAAAGGTCATTCATGTTTTCATGTACATTGGATCTGCTTGCTTTAGAGCCGCGTTTCAAGCGAGACGACAAATTTTGTGTTTTTGCAAGTTGATATCTGCTTCAAACAGCAGCTCCACGAGCAGAAGCAAACACGCCTATGTTGGCAGTTTCTAGTGCGTAAAAGCAAGAAAACGCTGTCGACCAGGACTATTTGCCTTACCCTCATAATAGTTGAAATTACAATTAAGATTTCTGTTCTGCACAGCAGCCCAGTGATCCTTCACTTATTTCTGTTTGCGAAGCCCGCACGGACGACAGAGTGTAGAATGCCCGTCTCTAACTGCTCATTAGCCGCTAGTTTGGAAAATTGGTGTTAATAAACAACACCCTGAACGACCGATGAAATAAAGCGAACGAGCCTAACGCTTACACACTCGGCAGACTGTTTTGCGCTTATAGTAACGAATACGAAGCTAATCGGTGGCGAAACGCAGCGGAAATTGGTACGCGCCTCGCGGCTCAGCTTATCCAAACGGCGGGCATAAGTTAAGGCGTGCAATGATCTGAGGAGATCTCAGTGGCAACAGGCAGGGCTCCGTTAGAATCGTTCACATTGCACCCTGGGTTTGGAAGCTGTTTGTGGCTTCGCAAGGTAGGCACCAGACCATGCGAGTGTAATGAGGAGAGCGGTGGGCAGAACAAGCCGGCCGTAGTAAATCATGCTCCCCGCGGGCTCCTGTGGTTCGGGGAGAGCACGAATGTACGGGTGCTTTGGTGCCATTTCAGCAGCACGGTAAATGGAGTTGGCATGCAGGCGTATTAACAGTGGAGATCAAGTGCTTAAATCCTCTACTGCCGAATCTGCGAGTTAATCCGATTGTCACTTGGGGCCGCACGGTGACAATGACCCGCATTGCGGCCAAGGTGTAAGCTAGTCGGCGACGAGAGTAAACATGAGAAAATCCTTAAGCTTATGCTGTCGCCGCTTAAGTCGAGCTAACTAAGCGAGACATTGCGCATACAAGATGGCATGCCCAAGTTTTCACACATGCGCTCCAGTCTGCTCTTCACTTGAGCTCGCGCTCATTTCTGGACGCCTGCGAAGCCTTAGCTGCGTTTCACGCACACATTCTCATCTGCCCATCATGTGCAGCATAGTTTCTCACCTTTGTTTTTTTTTTCCATGTGCAGTCTACAATCATCCAGCTGTCAGTTGATATAGATAATTGGCGACTGGGTCTGAACGGAAGCGGCTGAGGTCAAGGAGCAGGGCTATAGAGGAAGTGCTTGGCACACCAGAATACCCATGATGCATTGTTTCTTCATAATTTTTTTCTTGATAGTAACTTAAGAGTTTAGTTCGAATATACGCATTGTTATAAAAGTAAATTGAATGGCCAAAGTAAGTCGAAAAATCAAAATTTCCTAAGATGCTGTAAGCAAACACCTAAAAAGTTCCGCTTATATGTTTGCCGTTGCGATAGCGCGTGTGTTTCAACTTTTTATTCACATTTTCAAAAAATAGACACGTGAACATTGCTGCCGAAAATCAGGCATTTCTCATGGTCTTGAATATTCAAGAGAAAAATCCAATCTCTGCTCCTAGAAACCAAACTGCACTCGCAAGAGTCAGCTCGTAAGTAGCTTCTCGACATCCTTACCTCTCAGTCAAGCTTCCTTTCGCATCTATTGTCATTTTTCCTGCAGCACCTGCGAGAGCTTTCAATAAAAATTTCATTTCTGGAGAAAAAATATACAAAGATCTGATCAAGTGTGTTATAGCTGTGACTTTCGACTTGTACTTCTGCACACGCGTCGCCGAACAGCGCGGCTGCGCGCGAAAACAAAATCAGATCACTGCAACATAATAAAGGTAAGTGCTAGGCCTACACAGTGGAAAATACGACAGAGGCGGTCCCAAAATACGACAAACTTTTTGTGTGGTTGTAGTTACAACCAATTTTTGTGTAGTATTGCGAAGTTGTCTGTTGTCGCAACAGAACTTATTCTGTCGCTATAACAGGAGACAGCACATTACTACAGAAAATCTTGTTGTAACGACAAGAATTTCTGTCATCAGGTCCCAAAATACTATAGAAAATTTTGTTGTGACCACCAAAATTATTATGTCGTGTATTTCGACAGGGTTATAAACCCTAGTTGAACAATGTAAAAATGCAAATTTTTAAAGAACAAGCAGCAACAAATAGTGTTAGAGAGCGAATCAGTGTTAGAAAGGAAAATGTAAGCGGCGTGAGTTTCGGTTCCGGAAACGGAAGCAAGCCCAGAGAAGAGCAAACCTAGTGAATTCAACCAGCGCAAAGCATCCTAAAGGTAATAAAAAATCAAATATAGAAAAAGACTTAAATGAACCCCAGGAAAACGCAGAGGGGTCGGGGTCATTGATGCTGCAGAACAGCGAACTGATAGCGCGAACCTACGAGCGCCGTACACTATCGAATTTGCGAACGCGTGCTGCTCCGTACACCCATGATTCCCGGCGCCAGCCATGCAGAGTTGTTCTCTCAACGCACATCACTGTTCGAAAAAAGACGCGTTCTCGCTGCGGCTCGAGCATACATATGCCGTCGCTGTGCCACGTACACCATCTTGATTTATTTCAGGAGAATATCTATTCTCACGTAGGAATAAAATGAAAACGAAGAAAACGGCTTGCAAGAAACGGGCAGATTCACTAAGCAGAAACAAGCGTGAATAAGCTAAGCGCTAGAAAAGCAGATGCGTGTGTGCAGGCTTAAATGCCGTGTATCTCAAACCCGTTGGATTGCACGTGCCCTGAAACACCAAGGCATAGTAACAGAAACGAAATGGAATCGGCTCCATTTGGAGGAAGGTCACGTTGCTTGGGAGCATGCTTGTACTACGCCACTTCCTGATAAGCGGCACTGCGGCCAGGGTGAGGTCACGGTGTGATTCTGTGGCTGTGATCCGGAAGCGGTGGCGCGTTTGTACAACACAGGACGTGAGTGCGGTGTTAATCACCGGAAGCTTTGTTTCCCTCTTGGAGGTGCTAGACATTGCAAGCTGTTGTCTTTGGAAGTAAATAACGCATTTAGTTTTATGACAACATTTAAGGAATTAATTTTTAAACAAGTTAGTAAGGAGGATCTTGGTCTAGAAAAAAATTCATGATGGCGATGATGATCATAGCGGTGGTAGAGGCGCTAGTTTATGGTGCAAGAGAAATGTTGACCGAAGAAGTGCTACGGCACAAGGGCTTCCTTTTTCTTACGGAAAGAAAGGAGGAGGGGGTCCACAGCGCCTGTTTTTTGAGCACTTCATTCCAGAAAAGCCGAGCATCAGGCCACGGCAAAGTTTGTGTGTACTGGGATGTGGTCTGAAACTGATGGCACTGAAAACTGAAGCCTGCAATTCATAGTGCTGAAATTGAATTTTACTTGTCCTGAATTCGTCCACAAACTTTTCATTACAGTGGATATGATCGTGAAGACACGACACCTTTCAATTTTTTGCGCAATGCCTCCTTCGTGGCCATGAAAGGAAACGATACAAAACCTCTTGTTGCTAATACCTTCGCATTAAAAAGCTAAAAGAAATTCGGTGTCCCAAAGCTTCCTGCATGTAGAGCACTTTTTCGACAGAAATTTTAAATCATAAACTGAGTTTAAGATGTAAGCAAAATCTTCAGTCGGAAATGTGAATAGAAAGTCGAAGGAGATAGCTACTGAAAACATGGTTGTGTTTTTGACTGATATTGAGAAAGAGCGGTTGGCCAAATAATTCTTTTTGGTAAACACCGTCTTTCCCGACAGTACGCAATGAAATGGCGCCAACAACTGACACTAGAACAGACACTTTTCACTTTCACGCCATGGGTTGCTTGACAGGTGCTTTGCATCAATCTATTTCGACGGACTTTGAGGATGAGCTTCGCGCCAATGTACTGACATTTTTTTTCCTATCTGATGATCAAAAGCAGCAGTTCAGAACACAAGACTGTGTAGGGGTACAATTCTTGTTGATTTCACATTATGTAGCTGAAAACAAGACATTGGTAACATGATAGACTCGACTATAATGCATGTTAACCGGGAGGACTTGTTCTTAGCAACAATAAAAGTAATTATCGATTCACTCAAGAATTCGCGGCCTTTTCTTGTGACCCTTAAAGGGATGTTTACTGTGAGCGGCCCCCATAACCTGCACTACGAACATTGTATCCGTATTGCTGCGTTCGGCTGGATGCCAATGAGTAACTACCCTTATTACCAATTTACTCCGCTTCGGGGATTCCCTTAAACATCTGACAACCACGAACATTTCATGCGACATTTCCTGCCGCTCTTTCGAGGCACATTAGGAAACGCTAAACCCGGCACCTTATTGCGTGTCTCGCACGAGAGCACAGATTGCGCGACAATTTAGTCAAATGCTAGCACAAAGCAATTTGCAATATTTACACTAAAGCGGGAGATTGTTTGTCAGATCTCAGGAATTTTTGAGCGATCCCACAAAAATTATAATTATTAAAAAGCAGCAAACAGTGAAAACGTTTTGATGCTCAGAATTCATACTTCCGCGATTATGATATCTCCGCGACGAGAATTTTCTATCACGCAATCTTTTGCAAACAAGAAACTGGGCAGAGGAAAATTCCTGGCCAAATTTTGGCAAACCAAGCTGAAGATGATAAATCTCAGTATTTTAATTTCTTCAAAGTCGTTTGTAATCGTCGTAAAAATTGGAAAAAAAAACGTGAATATATATTGCTCCCGTTCTCGCTCAGTTTTTCGAAGAAAGCATCGCTGCATGCGACGTAAAAAAATTTAGCATAACAACCGATGTCGAGTTATTGTTCTGAATGCTTTTTGAAACCATTCACAAACTTGGTCGTGCTTTTTGATGCTTTCGCCTTAGACGCAATCTCTCTTCCTTTTGGGGAAAAGAAATAAACGCTGAGCCGACATATTCAAATTGGCTCTTTTGGGTAGGGACGCCAGCTGTCACAACTTTTGAAATCGTCGACCAGCCAACGACGGACTTGCATATCTCGAAAAGAATTCAATTTGAAGCTGCTTTGAAGAAATTAAATAAGAAAACCGCACTTAGAATACAAAAACGCCCTCACCGCGGAGGGCAAGCAATGCGAAATTTTGGAAAGACGGAGCATAGAACCGAAGCTATTTCACACTGTCAACGAAATGAAATCGAAGAAATGTGAAATTATGAGTGGCGGTGCCCCAGGGATGTAAAACTATGCGAAGCGAAATTCTGATTTTCGTCTCTTGAGTGCCGAAAAAGCGTGCGACACTTTTATTATTAAAATTTTTGTGTCTATCGTAGAAGTCGCATTTGGTGCCTTAGACGCGCAACCAACGGCCCTACTTTGCGAAGGTGCCACTAGATGACTACTACATCTGCACATGATGACGTAGAATTGTTTCCGTGGCATACATATATGAAAGCTTTCGATAATGCTTCTGTTTCTGCAAAAATACGGGTTTATCATGAAAAATACATGACACACTTTCGTTGGTTATTCAACCATGTTTAATAGTTTTTCTCCTTAATAAGCGGAGCTAGTAATTAGTGTTTGTTTCACAGTATCTAACGATATGAGGCGCCTGCTTCAAATCTTTGCACTGCATGTTTTGAATCACTCAGCATTGCAGGACTGCGAAGTTAGAAGTGTGTGAGGAATTTAACGGAGCTATTTCTGGGACTTCGTGCTATCGCAGTAGTTTTGTCAAGCAGACTCAGTTTTGGAGCCGCATTAAGCGCGCCTGCTTGGTTCGCGAGCTTTACGTGCTATATATAGCTGGCTATGCATGGCTGAATCAGAGTGAAAAGCACTTTACGGTGACACAAGCTTTTTAATCCATGTTTTTCTGATGCAGTTGGTACCTTGAAGCGGACTTTGCGAAGTTAAATCATGGAAGTAATGCAACTAAAGGATTTATTTCTGTCCCAATATCTCCATCGTAGATATTTTCTTAGTGTCCAGAAATGCTCGCCCGTGGCGGTGCTTCCCTGTTCACTCTCAACATTGGTAATGGCCAGAAGCGCAGCGGCCGGTCTGAAGCGGCATAGGATAGGCCTAGTGGTTTGAGCGTACGTCTGGTATTCGGGAGGTTCATGGTTCGATCCCCAGTGCCGCCGGGTACCCAACGGCGATACAATAGGTAAAAGCTTTCTCCTGCGTGGTGCTCAGCTTCTTTCGGGTGAAATGCTTGGGAAGTGGGTCTTTGACCCCACCTTGAGTAGAAGAAAAAAAACCTTGTGCCATTACGCTCATTGGCCACCGTTGCCCTTGCGCCAAAAAAAAATTCATCATCATCATCATCATCAGCAGCAGCAGCAGCAGCAGCATAGAATTGCCCACTAGAGATTGTTAGCAAACTGACGAATCGCCAGTTTGTTGCGTCATTTCAGCATTATTTTTTTTATGTGGCACTGGTTCAAGTATACCTTGTCCCTCCTCGTACAATGGGATGAATTAATTGCAGCATTAATATTATTTGATGTACTAAATTAGATTATTTGTTATAAGACACATTGCTTTATAATGATAGAAGGATATACAGGCCCGGAAGAGACATTAGAAGCTACTAATAATGGCAATAAAATAAAAAGAACGCTAAAATGAATCGCAAATTTATTAGAGTTGCTGTAATTTTCATTTGCTGTACTAGTCACAAAATATTCTTGGCTCGAGTTCTCCTGATGCGAGAAAGGGCAGCTTTATAGGGGATATCGCTCCAGAGATTTTGCACATTTACTTGATCAATTTTCCACAGCGCCAGAGCTGGATAATTCAGGTTTGCAAATAAGCTCATAGCTTGGGCATAGCTATAATTTCTTTATAGTTTCTTCAGAGAGGTCCAGCCATGCAGTGCAAAATAGCAACCCGTCTGTGATGTTTAACGTCGCAAAAGGGCACATGGGTTTATGAGAAACGCCCTAGTGATGGTCATCGGATTTATTTAGACCGCCTGAGGTTCTTCAATGTGCACACGGGCGTTTTTGCATTTCGCGTCCTTCGAAATGCACCTATCGCGCAAAATAATTTACCTACCAAAACGTATACTTAGAACTATATGCAATAAATTCTGCCGTCAGATTTTTTCGATCTAGATTTCAGCCACCTTCCTTTTTTTCCGCATTTTATGTTCAGCTGTCGCTTCCTTTTTCCAGGTTTTTGTTCAGGCTATCCAGCTAGCAGCGATGTCTTTCTTCCTTGCGCGTTTTTATGTTGTTTCACATTTGGCCTTCAGGTTTACCTGCGAACGACTGAAAACTTTTCCTAATCATTGAGATCGCGCGGATCTCTTTTGAGTGTATTCATAACGGAATTGATGGGCGCACTTTAGTGCCCAAGGTTGAGAAAACACTCTCGAGACATGCCAAGGACAAGATACAAAGAATGCCAAAATATAAATGCAGAAAATTGTGCGTGCGTTCCACGTCATCAGCCATATTGGCATAACCTGCGAATGATACAAACAGCCTCCGAACGTCCGACCTAAATATGCTGTGCGTCTGAGCCTCGCCGTAAATCGCGGTAGTTTGGGGTGACTGTTGTGCGAAAAGCCGCTTCTTGGGCGCGCCAGCTGAATAATTGGGCCAGCGGCTGGAGGCACATCCTAGAATCTCTTCAACGCGATGTGCAACATCGACGAGACAAAACCCAAGAGGTGGTGAATAAATTTCGTGCAGTTGGATGCTTTCATTGCTCTGTAAAGTTTGAGGCTAATTGTTCCTCTGCACAGCATTCGTGCCGCAGTGGAGTTGGTAAGACGTTTTAACGTAGTAGCCATGTGTCATATTTCTGTTTAGGACTCAGGTTTCTGGATGTAATTTCTGTGCACAAAAATATGTAAAACAAAGTCTGAGATTCGAAGCATAAACCAAGAATAATAAACTTTATGAAGCAGTCTTCACAAATGCATACAAAGAAACAAACCGTATATGAATATTGGTTTTATGGAAGACAATACGTATATCTCTTCACTTCAAGTGAAAACAAACCAGTACAGGAGTCAATCAAAATAGTGAAGACATCGGATAAGTACATGCAAACTAATAGCAGGACTTGAGCATAGCCGTTCGAGCTTGATGTTTGGAGATAACCTGTAAGACTAGTGTGTGCGGGTGCGGGCTAGATTGGAAACTTGCATCAGTGGAAGCTAGCTGTTTTGGATCAAACTACCCGTGCATTCCTATCGTGCGAGAAAGTTATGTTTCATATATACGGTTACAGCTCTCAGCTTAGACGTACTTCCTTGCCCCCTCCCCCCTAATAACGCACAGGGATCACTAACAAACAGACCACGTGTTAAAAACTCGGATTGTATTTAGCAGCTTGCTACGAAGTGTTTTTCAGGAACCACGCTACTCTTGGTACCGTAGTTGGGCACTCCAGCTTGAATGAAAAGGCACGGACGTAGCCCTTTTCGGCAATTCGTTCGCGATTGTGCACACGACGTTTTTCATTTTTTTTCCAAGCGCCTAGAGCTCTTTACACGAAGTCAATGATGCCAATTACATTTGTAATCCCTGCTAGATGGAATGGTACGACATTCTGTGTCTAGAAAAAAGGACCGCGTTTCAGAAACAAGGAATATAAACGGACGCTTAGACAATCTACGGTGTGCCTTGGACGTTCGTTCTGTTGGCGAGACTTCTTTTTTTTTTTTGCTCACATGACGCAATACTCTGTTCGAGGACATCATAGCTGAGTTTTCGTCTCAGAAACAGCTTTCAATGGTGAAAAAAACATTCGGGCCTAAATGCATTTATTTAAGGCTAGGGCTTATATTTCATGAGCTCAGAAGTGTGTTGCATACGCGGATTTCTAAAGTTTTTGAGCCATACATGTTATTTTTGTGAAATGAAGACTCGAGATAAACACGTAAAAATTTTCTTGTTTTTCTCGATATAGAACATAATACGTGTCTGAAAAGGGTAGAGTGGCAAACAGGCCGCACTGCCGAGTCCTCTCTACGTCTGTGTCTTAGTCTTTAAGCTTGCGCGCCCAAATGTAATTACACCAATTAGCCCAGAAACAGGGCCCTCTCTAGTATAGCACAGGTTACCCGTTCCTATTACACAGCCACGCAAAGAAGCTGCTTCTGTGTAGCTGCATTTCCTTGCTGCAAGCGAAAACAGTGGGCTCGCAATCTGGTGCTAGCGCGCTTTTACGTCCAGAAACTGCGACAGCTAACAGATGAAAATTAAATGTCGTTAAACGCACGGCGTGCGTCCCTCGAGGAAGTTAAACCTGAAACTTCCTCTCGCTTATTATTACAGATGTTGCACTTGCTTCCTCGCTGACTGTGCCAGTGCAGCGACGAGCAAGTGCGCGGTAATTGGTTTACGGAACACATCCTTGACTATTTTGTTTCGCGCTTTGCTGAGAGGCCCTCTAGTGCTGCATCGTGCGTGAATGCGGGGCCTCGTGGCCTCAGGGAGCGCGGCAGTCGGCGGCTGCACACAGCAGCCCGAGTAGCGTTAACGGGGGGGGGGGGGGGGGGGGGGCGGCTGGAGAGACCATACTCTGTACACGCTGGGGGCTACATTTATCCTTTTGTCTCTGGGTGTGGAGCAAATTCAGCGGGGCACAACCGCCTATTCCCAACGGCCAGTCGACAGGAAGCGATGTGCAATGTCAGAGTGCAGGTCACCTAGGGCGCAAAAAAATATATAAAAATAAAAACGCCCGGATCATTGTGGTCCCAAAAGTGGACACAGTGCGAAGGTGTGTGAGCAGCCCGCGACTCTTGCAAGAGCATGCCCGTGCCTTGGGAGCTGCTGAAAAATCAAACATTCAAGTTTGGTAACCCGAAAAACTTCCTTTGCGGGCAAACAAACAGCTTCCGCACTGCTGTTCAACTTTCAATTCACAGTACATAGTAAGGTCACGAATGATTTGGCTTGGTTTGGTTTATGGTGGTTTAACGTTCCATAGCGACTCAGGCTATGAGGGACGCCGTAGTGAAGGGCTCCGGAAATTTCGACCACCTGGGGTTCTTTAACGTGCACTGACGTCGCACAGCACACGGGCCTCTAGAATTTCGCCTCCACCGAAATTCAACCGCCGCGGCCGGGTTCGAACCCCCATCTTTCGGGTCAGTAGCCGAGCACCATGACCACTCAGCCACCGCGGCGGTTAAGGTGACGAATGAGTCGTAATCAGTTTTGCATTGCTCTGTATTGCCCATGACACGTGACACATTGCCCGAGCTGCGGTGCTTCGCGCTCCTCGCCACTTCGCTGCTCCAGCGTAGGCGGGGCTTGTCACATGGTACGTCATTACATGGTGTCGCGATTTGATGGACGTCGCTTAGCGCTCCCCGCAGGCGCGCGATTTTCAAACGGCGCTAGAAATGGCCAAAATTTGTTAAGCCACAGTGAATAGGGTACTCCCGTTTTCAAAAGTTAAAAAAAAGCTGATATGGTTCTTACTAACGCACTATAAATCTTTAATTGCCATCAGTCATCTATCGGTTATAGTTAATAAGCTAATATTAGAATTTTTTCAATCACTTTGCCAGTTAACATGATTCCCCTCTTTTCCTTTTACATCCGCTAACGCTAGTATCAATATGCCGAAAAAAGCCGCTCTTTAGCTCACAAATATGAATTTAAAAAATTAGTGGCAGGCTCCCCTGAAACGCCTGGTATATGTAAAGCATATCTGATCATGCATGAGCTATACACGTCTCTCAGCTGTAGCAAATGGGTCGAAAACAGCTGAAACACAACCCATACATATCGCAACACAACTATAGTGACTCAATAAAACTTTCATTTCGAGGAGAGACCTCAAAGTACTCAAAGCCATCGAATGGTTTTGTGACCCTGGCTCCCGAAGAAAGCAATATCCGCAAGTGCTGCAGTTCATCTTGCTTTAGAAGTGGGATTGTACTAAATCTACTCAAGCCGCCTCAGCATCTGTGTGCCGAGCCAGGCCCCATTTTGCAATAACCTGAGATCAAAAGCTATAGGCGGCTTAGGATTCTCCCTGCTGCTAGCGGTGTCGACCTAATCCGCACTCAACTCAATCTCCGGCCTTTGTTGCGAATGCAATCCTGTTGCAGGTTCTGCCTCTCCGTTTTATTGCGAAGCCATGATGTATGATGTAAAAGACTTACACAAGTTCTACGCACTGCCGCGAGTTTCTGTGCTCTCATTTCTCTTCTATATACAAATGCAGTTCATATTTACGGAAGAGATCTCTAGGTTCCTCCTAAGTCTGTGAAAACTGCTGCCTCTGCCACCACGCTTCCATTTTCCACCGATCACTCACTGCATGAATGAACTGATCGGCTTTTTATTACGTGGTCAATAGGGAACCAGCAGAACAAGCTGTAGATGATGAAACGCTTGTACTTGATCTCTGGAAGCTCGTGACTGCAATCATGGCTTGAAACGTCCTGTCTCTTTTTATTTTGCTCTTTTTCTCATTTCTCTCTGAGTTACACAAAACCTGTCTCCGTAACAAGTCTCAATATATCCGTCCATCGAAGGGCAGTCAGAATGCAGTCGTCTAAATATATTGTGTTCTTAATCCCTCCCTTACTAGTACGTTCAGCCGAACCTTTGTGTTTTTTTGCTTCACTCTAAAAAATAAATAAATAAAGGAATTATATGCAAAGGCGAATCGCTGTACGTTTATGTCTCCCTCCTTTATCCCTACCATTACGGCGCGGTTCAGGTGTCCAACGATATATGAGACAGATACTGCGCCATTTCCATTCCCTAAAAAGCAATTATTATTATTATTATTATTATTATTATTATTATTATTATTATTATTATTATTATTATTATTATTATTATTATTACATAACTTCCCCTTTCATGCATTTTGTCTTTACTACACTTGTGCGTTTGCACCGGTATTATATTGTTTTTTTCTCTCCTTAATTGTACATCACGTGTACTTGTTTTCATTATTTATTATTTCTTTAATACTGTGTACTCACGCCTGATTGTCTGTAACGCGTTCACTAATTACATTTCTTATTGTGTATGATTGTATTTCTAGCTTGTATTTCAGAGATCTCTTATTCGTTCACATTAGTATTGGCTTTATTCTTGTTTGTATTTTGATATATGCTGTACTTAGCTGTTATCGGTCGTTCTTGTGTTCATTCTCTTTGTTTATTTGTTTTATTAGTTATTTATATGTCTGTTGCCTGTTGTAGCTGTTTTCATTTACTGCTGTTCTCGCTGTTTCCTTGTTTTCGCTTTTTTGCTTCATGCTTGCTGTCACGCCTAGTTTATGTGTCTTTTTTTTCTATCGCCTTGACTGCTGCATTACCTCCCCTGAGTGTCTTCCTTTGTAGTGAAATAAATGTACATTTTGTGCGTGTGAATGGTGTACCAGCACCAAGACCTTTGGGTTGTTCCTGGGCACCGAAAAAATAAAGATTGATTGATTGATTATTATTATTATTATTATTATTATTATTATTATTATTATTATTATTATTATTATTATTATTATTATTATTATTATTATTATTATTATTATTATTATTATTATTATTATTATTATTATTATTATTATTAATTATTATTATTATTATTATTATTATTATTATTATTATTATTATTATTATTATTATTATTATTATTATTATTATTATTATTATTATTATTATTATTTATGTCCAAAGTACACAAGGTTGGTCATCGCCCTTTACGTGATATGAGTTTTCTTTTTTTTTTGTTACCAAAAAAACTAACACAGCTTTGAGAAGAACGAGCACAAGGCATTTGGAAATCAAGCAAGCTACATTTTTCTCGAATGCCCGGAACTTTCCCCATGAATGAGGGCTTTCAAAGTTTTCAGGCAAAATTGTTTTCTCATACACGTTTTTATTTCTTGCACCATCCAGACACTCGCTTGAGCAAAAGAATAGAAACGAATTCCTCCCTTACCGTTTCAGTGCAGCGTCACTGGGTTATCACTTGTGTGCCTTCGGCTCGATAGGAGCCGAGCCAGTGTAACGATTTCAGAGTGTTGTGGGGGAAGAAATGTGTATTGATAAGAATCCAATTTTCTTCAAGCAGCGTTCTACGTGACGCCGTTTTGTAATGATCTCGGATAGGTCACCGTCAGCAAGATCAACTCCGTCGAGCTCCAGTTAACAGACTGTAGAACATTAAATAGTTCGAGGAAAAAGGTAGTAAGCCTTGTACTGCACGTGTGACCCGTGAAGAACTGTGGTAATTTTCAACTGGCATGTAATTAAACTATCATTTGTTAGCTGCTGCATGGCAGAATTCAGTGACATTCTACGGGAAGTGGTCATATTTTTATGGCGATTAAAAACTTATCCTCGTGGTTTTGCCCGCAAATATATCTTAGATATTGAAGAACCGGTGTATGGAGGTGTATTTTATACTTTCGTATGTTTAACCCCGCCTTTGTCTTCTTGCAGCCCTCATTATAAAGCTGTTTATTCTCCCTGGCCTCGGTCATGTTGACATTTAAAACGGTCGCAGCAAAGAATGTATATGGAGCGAAAGAGGATGGGTACGGGGGTATTCTACGCAAGAGATTACACATCTTCAAAGTCATGGAAACAATGCTGCTTTGCGCATTTCTCAGCTCGCGCCATCCAGGTCCGGCCAGTGCATTCATTTATACATCAGTGACAGCTTGTTTTGAACAAATCAGTATTTTATCCACTCAGGTACGCTCTCTGATTTGGCATCCTAACCTTAATCTGACTTTTTTCTGTCATGTAAACAAAGGCGAGAGAATATGTGTTCATTTTGTTGAACATGCAGCTTCCGCAAACTATATAACCACTTCCGGAATTTACTACCACTACTGTACGTCGACCTGTGGAGGCAATAACTTAGGCTTGTGTTCATGCGTCCGCTAATTCTACCCCTAACCGCTTAATTGTACCGTAAGGGCGTTATAACCCCGCCGCTTTTCCAAACATACGCACAAAGAACTGCAGCCTTGAGGATTTGAAACGGAGGCTCCTGACAAGAAGCAACGTCGTTGTCTCCACAACCGCTGTTTGGGTAAACAACGCAGCCTCCGGGGCAGTTGGGCGCACGTTCGTCCAGCTCTAGTGGCGGTGAATGCAAATGAGGAGGAACGACCACCCGCTCTGTTTCTCCCTTCGACGCAGCTCTTTATGGGACCCCGGGAGCATTTGTAATGCGTGGGGCTCGGAACCACGCTTCAGGCGTCGCTCGGGCTACCGTGCCTTCTTGTCAACAATCTTCCGGAGCAAGCCTCGAGACGGGAAGAAAAAACAAGGATAGGTTTACCGGGAGCAAAAACAAGAGTAAGAAATGAACTGTGCCGGTTTGGGTTTGTATCGCCAGCTAACAGATGTGTTAGCAGTGCCCTAATTACGTTACATGTTCTTAACAATGACGAGCGAACAAAGCGAAAAAAAAAATAGAAGCGAAATCGCAAACACTACCTAGGCCATGAGTGCACAAGCAGCATTTGCTAACATTGAGAAACGAGTTGAGTAACGAAAAAAAGTGGCACGGTTCTAACGTAGTTAAGCTGAGTAGACCGAGTAGAGTATGTTGCAGTTTAACACGAGGCGTGGTCAGCGCAGTGATAGCACAGTGCTGTCATGCACAGTGTGTGTGGGCAGACATTATTGGTAAATGTTTGATCGGAAGTTTTCAGCAGTCGACTGCTTTCAAGGCATACAAGACACTCTTTGCCTACTTGAGAGCGACTGGATTGAGTGACAAATTGTGACAGCGTTGTGCGTGTGTGTGTGTGTTATGTCTTTTTTCCCCTTCTATCTTCCTCCTTTTAGTCTCCTAATTCCTCTTCCCCAGTGCAGGGTAGCCAACCGGAACCCCTTTCTGGTTAACATCCCTGCCTTTTTCTCCTCCTCTTTATCTATCTATTTGCAGTAACTGTTGATAAGGGTATGAGAAGAAGTATCATCTTTCTACGTACTTGAGTCTTTTGGATAACGGTGGCCAATGGGATAACGGTTAATAGGTTGTTACTACAAAGTACAAAGACAATGAAAAGACTTTCTGTTCAATGTTAATGGGTTCTATTAACATTTTTCTAAGGACTTTCTAAAGAATGTTGCTAAAATTTTTGTAAGAGATACCACTGCGCCGGGAATGGTATGAGGACCCCCAGGGTTCTACGAATGTCAAGAATGACCAATCCTGCATTAGTGCCCCCCCCCCCTTATCCCCATTATCGCTATGGCGCCACACCTTTACAGGCGGAGCTTCATTGTCCTCTATAATATTTTAAACGGGATACAGCGATAAGGTCATTGGTTTCCAAACCACGCTAATTGTTTATTTTGGTTGAGATCGCCATTATGATTACTGGGCCTCCCTTCCCGCATCTATATGTGGTGGCCTTTAGTGTTACCTTTATACTATCACAGCGCACACAGAAAGGCTGAAACTAAAAGAGGCAGCAAGTGTTTAGGTGCACTTAGCAGAATGAGCATCCTTTTTTCTTTTCTCCTAAGGACTCTGCAGGAAATTTAAACGCTAAGCACTTCGTCTACTTGAATCCAAGTGATGCGTAACAGTAAAATAAAACTAAGGCGCTGGTTCTCAGTATAGAACGCCGCAAACTTTAAGAAGCATGTCCATTACCGCTCTTATTTGTGCCCGTTTACCTGAGCTAACATAAATAAAAACTTCTGATGCACTAAACGCGACTTTAACGACGCACATAGGCCAGACAGAACATTCTATCAATGCTAGCAATTTGCAAGTGGCATAAAAAGTGTCCCCCGAGAGTGACCTCATTCTAAGATCCCAGTTAAATACTTTCACATAGAAGAAGTCTTTTCGCGAAGGAAGATAGCTCGTTGACATTCAGAGAGACAACCTCTAGCTTATTTGCACGCCATTCCGTTGTAATCCTTGCTACATGAAGTTATACACTTTACTGAAAGTACCAACGAATACAAAGTTGCGTGCTGCTTGGAAATAAAAGCACACATCTGTAACTGTAGTTACGAATTGGCTGTCTTATGTTGAATATTGTTGCGGTGTTGCAAATACACTGTCTTTGAAGCTCAGTAGCTAAGGTTTTATTTCTTGTTGCTTCATTAGCATCGCCCCATTGCACGTTTAAGACACGTATTCACTTGTTCTGTGTGTGTTTCAAAATGCGTGCGAGCTCACTAAGCCAATTACAATTTCCTTCACTTCTTCCTTTCCGACAGTTCCATATCGCCCGTCCACTCGACCTGAAAATGCAAGCCAAGGAAAGATTTCTATCACTTCCAGAAAAACGCTTCACTTCTTGACAAGAAAAAGACGGCTTCTGCGATAAATCTGGTGCGTTATATGCATTTTTGAAGCCTTAACGAATGTGGCAAGTGAAAATAACCAGTGGCGCAACAAAGAATTGCACTTGTAAATGTTTTTCAGGCTTTATGACATGAAATTCTCACCTTTCATGCACTCAATTTTTACTGTCAGCTGCTAGTTCTTTGCAGGCAAGACGGCTTTTCGTGCCTGTAAAATAATGCCCGAGTGCATTTTGGTCAAAAGGTTCTTCCCCAATATGATTATCATTTTCCTTAAAGGCATGAACCAGGCAGTTTTGATACTATTGAAAAAGTAGCAATACACTAAATGTTATAGGTTCTACATTAGATGTGTTGCTGCATTTTTGTAATAGTATTAAAACTGCCTGGTTAATGCTTTTAAGGAAAATGTTATTAACTTTTTTCCCTTATCTCTGTTCCTTGTTAAAGGAGAACACATGAATCACGGTCGTGGGTTCTCCACCAGTTGCTTATTCTTCTGAGCTCAATTTATAGAGGCGCTATTTTGGTTCGGGGATTGTTGGCTTCACAAACCTAAATCTCTATTCTCACGAATGCGCTCCTTTCTTGGCTTTTCTGCCCGATCGCTTTTTTGATGCCCCCGTCTCCCGTGAAAAAAAAAGATAATCGACAGTCAGTGCAACCGTAAAACCAAATAATCACTTGAACAAACAGTTACATATGTTATCATCTCTTCTAGCCAGTGCGCACTGCCTACGAGAATATATGCGGTGCGTCTTCCAGCACGTCGTTAAGAAATTTTTTTTTCTAAAGTGCATTTATATTCCTTGAATGGACTCAAAACGCAAAATAACAATGACTGGCACCTTCACTAAAAAATAGATAAATAAAGCACACTACGCTCAAGACAGACTCCAGGATCTTAGTTCCAACAGCCTCGGCCACATGCCTACGAACGCCTGCAAGATCCGGTGAACACGCAATCGCAGTCCACGTCAATGCTGCAGCGGAATCTTCTCCCAGCCGAACATGCCCACAACACACTCGGGCCGCGATTCCTTTCTTCCGCCGACCGCCACCTGCAGTGTACACTAAACGAGTTCCCGACCGACGCACCCTCGTCCCTCAGGATGATTGTGTTCCTACGGGCCTGCAGTGGGGGGCCCCTCAAAACAAGCGTGCCTGTACAGTTCACCTGTAGCTATGAGTTCCACGACAGGTGCATCTCGGGAGAGATGGAACAACGAATTTCGATGCACAGAAGGACTGTTCTAAGTCCACTTGGGTATGCGGCGTTCGTTTTTCAAACGCACTGTCACTACGCTCCTACCTAGCCTTCCTAAGAAAGGAGAAACATGTCTACGACGGTGAGAAATGAGCGTAAACAAATCTGGGAAGTTGTCATTACGGTCGAACAAGAGCGCCTTCATTTTTGTGTAGTTTCTGGCTCGCGTATACCAGAGAACAAAATACACCACTCTTAAGCATGTTGTGTACGAGCGAAGCCGAAATACGGCGAGAAAGAATTGCCCTCTTTTCACCTTAGCTCTTCGGATGGCTCTTTTGCTGTTTGGTATCGTCTTTATTTAGTTCTCCCTGTGTTACCAAGATGCCGCAACTCTCCACCCGCAGAATTTCACGGCATTGCCTATACACAGCGTGTGGAGAGGAGCAATTGTAGAAAAATAGAAAGCAAGACGTCAGCGGCGAATTTCTTCGGTTTGCTGTTTGCCCTCCCGTCGTCCCTATTCCGCATGCAGAGGCCCAACCTCCCCTTCTACCAATCGTCTACGCTCTCCACATCCTTTCCATGCGTCTCCTTTTGGGAGACGGAAAAGCTGTTTCCGCATGCATCAGACGCTTCCCTTTTCCATCTCCTCCCGCAAGGCGCTCTCCATTCTTGCTTGTCCGGAAGTCAATCCGAGCTATGTCGACTCTTCCGTAAACACCGCGTCTCGTACCTTTCTCGGCTTGCGCGATGCAAGAAGAGTATTCCAGGAGTGGATTCTCAATATGTTTGGCAGCTGAACCACGCAGGCTTCGCTATGCGTAACTGAAAAAACATAACAGCAGTGTTCAGCACTCTTTTCAAGGTTTGAATGCACAGAAGTAAGTGTGCACAAGGTGAGGTGCAGACAGCGGGCTGCCTTTCAATACTTTGTCGCCACTCAGTACAAGTTCAGCAGATGCAAAGTGTTTGGGAAGTAATCGGGATAAAGTTTCGTTATCTCTGGCTTTAGCGTCGCCGCAAAAGGCCGGACGAAATAGAATAACGTATGCAGAGAAAGGAAACGGGAGAGGGGAAGGGGATAATAGAAATGTGGCGCAGATTTGCTAGAACACTGCTTGAGTCGCAACGTGAGGAGAGGTTAAGAGAACAGTACACCCGGAAACTGCCGCAGGCGTTTTCAGCCGGGAAGCCAAACACAATGCATGTTCGCTACCATAGAAGTGAAGCACGCATTTAGTGGCAACATTGCACGGTTAACGTACTTCTTGGGGAGAAAACCCGGGGAGGCCAAAAAGTTTAGTTGTGGTCAGAGGCCGGCTTCAGGGCACCTGCCACAACCTTGATCATTTTGTTCCTTTTCCTGCCAAAGCTGTTGGTTAGAAGGAACTCTGGAGGAAAAAAATTAATTCCGTTATTGCAAATTCAGCCACCTAACAACTTTAAAACAAGAATTTAATATCTGTTACCTTGACAGAACTATGAATTTTATCTTTTAGACCAGCTTTATGGTGTATCTTCTAAGTATTCGATCGTCGCAAAAGACTCCCGAAGGACGCATTTCAAGAGAATCGATTACTAGTAGCGTCAAACCTAAAGCTGAAAAGGTCATACACACACAGATACTAATCTATCCAAAGTAATATGCTGTGCCGCCACACACTGGACGGAGTCATATCTTTTCGACTTGCTTTACGGTGTAGCAACTGTTCGCCACGAGAGACTCCAGAAAGACGCATTCCAAGAGAATACATTACTAGTAACGTCAGCTATAATCGTTAAAAGTTCACACGCACACACATATACTAATGTATCAAAAGTAACACGCTATGTCAACACACACTGGGCAGAGTTAGAGCGAACACACGCTGCCTGTTGTGGAGACAGTGGCGTTGCAGCGGAAGGAATCGGAAAAGTCTTTGAAGCCAGACAACGAGGCATCCACATCGTGCCGCAATATCTGGTAGTTGCGGTGCTCTGAGCGGCACAATGAGTAGTGTACGAAGATCATGTAAAACAACTGCCGATGGGTCACTGTCAATGGAATATTCGTGTCGACAATCGAATCCCAGTCAACTTCCTTGCTTGCCTCCAGACTCGTCTGCAGGCTGAGCCAGAGTAGTCTGGTGGGCCATTCTATCAAAGGCCAGCTGCTCTTCACTATGCATTCGCGGTAGGCTTCCAAGGTGGCATTTGTCTCGGTACTCCACGCACTGGCAAATATGAGTTTCCACAGTGAGTCAGCCAGATGAACGCCCACTGTTGACATAAGAAGCATAGGTTCCGCAGACTGAGTTAAAGAGCAAAGGCCGTACACTGAAGTAGGCACCGTGAGCACGTTGTTATTAATGACCACGTACCTCTTCTGAAAGTCTTCGAGTAAATCCTCGGAGGCTGCCAGAGTGAATGTCCAATGTCGGCGGGTCTGCAGCAAGTATGCGCGAGTCACCATTTCTGCGTGAGCGTAGACTGACGTCATGTTCGGAATTCTGAGGTCAGCTGGAACTATACTTGAAGGTAATACCAAGCGCATTTCTTTGATTGTTTTATTCAGCTTCTGGAAGTCGTCAGCCTGCATGCCACTACGCGCTTTTTGGAGTACTGCGTCTGCGACGATAGTGTACGCTCTGATGATGGCAGCGTCTTGAGAGTCATTCTCCAAGAGCTGAACGCTGTCCAAGATCCAAAACGGTCGCAATTGTTTGGCTTTTTTCCGGCACACAATTGTCTTTGCTTCGATGCTGTTGGTATCTATAACTAGACTCGTTCCGAGTTTTACAGACGACTCAACAAGTGCCGAAACTACAGCGATCTGCCTCTTTTCGGCCCTAAAGACGCCAGTTATTATGTCTTCTAACGCTGGCTTTGGAACACTGAAGATGGAATCGAGGTCAGTGACGTTGAACTTGTCCACGAGTTCTTTCCACTGTTCTGCCGAGACACCAGGGGTTAAATTCGCTACTGATTCAAATGCATATTGTTCGGTTACCTCTGCCGTGGACTCCGTCACCTCACTCAAGAATTGATCCATATCCGTCAAGCTAACGTTAGATGGCAAAGCTTCGTTTACTGTCCCAAGTGCATCCTTCTTTAGTGCATCGAGGACGTCGGGGGAGAGATATTCAGTCGCGTTCACGAGCCTTGGAGAGACCTTCAGGTACGGTGTAAGATTCGCCCCAGCCCCGATACTGAACTCGATGGTAGAGGGCAGACCGTACTGAAGGGACAGATCGATCAGCAGAGTGAGGAGTCCAAGAGAAGTTACGGAAGCGTTCTTAGACAGGTTGATCGCTTTGACGATAGCGCCTGCAGAAGCTCTCCCCACCGCCGTGGTGTCTCCTGGCGACAGGACGCATGCGTGGTAGTATGCGGCTATCGCCCTTCCCGCTTCGGTTTTCGGAGAACCGTCAACAGGGTCCGTATTTAGGTCGACTCGTTGTTGGCGGTCGTCCGTTGCACTCACAAAGGCGTAGCACGTGTGGTCGAAGAAGCTGCGGCAAGGGTCTATCGTCAAGTTGGCTGCGCGGTACAGGTCCTGAAGAACATTCGGACAGCAGAAAGACGATCTCCTATGTTGGCCAGGTGCATGCTTCTCGGATAGGATAAGCAGCAACGCAAGCACAGTGAAGGCACCAAAGGCGGAGGCCGCGGCGAATACAGAGCTCCGCTTACTTGGCGCATGCTTGCTGAAGCTTCTGGACACTTCAGCTTCAGGCGACTTCGAACCAGCAGGCGCCGGTGAAGCGCTACTTCCTGGTACAACCTCCATGGAAGTCAGTTGGTCTTGACGGTGCAATGCTTCTTCTTCTTTTATCGTGCGAGCGTGCCGCTCGTGTGAGCTATGTACACGCAGCCAACTTCTATTTATTCTGTTAATTAAATGCATTTCACACGCATCCGCATAAAAGTGTAGCGCCGCTTAGATATCAGTGAAAATTATAGTAGAGCAGATTATAGTAGAGCAAGGTTTACTACCTTGGAATCAGTGCGAAAGCACGGATTAGTGCCACGTAGAAGACAATGAGCAGGCAGTGCCGCGAGACGGAGCGCTCGCGATAGGCCGGCTGCGAACAAACAAGGAAACAGACAACGGACGATTTTTCTCGGGGTTGGTACCCATCGGATTACTGCTTACGTGCTAAAATTCACTGATGTCTATTAACCTAATGTATCTGATGACTTTCCAGTCTAATTTTACAGTTACCATGCATTCATCCACCTCATACTTTACCCATCTCGTGTAGAGCGTAGTTACGTACCTTCAGGAGGGAGAATATACCAAACTTCTTGTTTTGCCTTCAAACTCACCCCACAAATTTTCAAACGAAAAATTTGCCTCAAAAACATCTCGATCTGACCTAAAAGGTAACGAACACTCATGGAAGATTGTAAATCAATTTCGAGCAGTTAAAGCCAAGTGTAAAAAAGACGACGACAAACGTTTTAGTGAGGAGATCCCAAACGCTTTCTTGCGCGTTCAAGAGCTGTTGCATTACACCACGGTCTTTCATTTTTTTTTTGTATTCCGGCCTTCCACGAACTCTAAAAACTTTGCGAACAAGAGCTATTCAACTTTGTTCTTATCCCTTATAAAATTTCTTCTATTTACCCAACGCGGTGCTGGTGAAAAGAAAGTGGGAGTTCTGTGCCTTTCAGAAAACGGAATCCTGCCGCCTGTATTCTTGCGCCCTTTTGTATTGAAGTAATGAATTTTTTAGGCAATTGGGGAATGTCAAGCACAAGCACATTATTCTACAGCCTATTTGTAGATTACTCTGCTTTCTACTGAAAATATTGTTGCTTAAAATATATTTGCAGGTATTTACCGCAAAAAAAAGTAACGGCACGCCAGATAGCTGCGAGGAGCGCCGAGAAGGCGAAGAGATCTTCGTCGTCATCTTCGTCCCTCTTCGACTCGTTGCTTGGGGGCCTCTTCGTCGTCGCCTTCGTCGTCGTCGTCGCCTGGGAGGCTTGGGCGATGACGTCACAGGCGTAAGAGGTGGGGATTGTAGAAGAGGACATGAGAGCGTCCAAGGGCAAGGTGGCGTGCCTACCAAACAGAAGTTAAAAAGGTCAATAGCCCGTTGTGTCATGCCGGGAAGAACTATGCGCGAAATTTACATAAGACAAGGCGATTTTCTAATCTCGGTGATCGGGTGAGACATGCGAAAATAACATGTCTGTCAAAGTTCGGTTGCGCCTCTTGATAAGCACGTTGGTTTATGGATGATACGCTGTAGCGAGCTTATGGCGTCTGGAACATGAACGGAGGATATCGTTGACGACTCCGGACAGAAAATAGCGGTCGCGGTCGGTGAGTAGTTGAAAAAGAGCTCTGTGGTAAAGAATGACGTTTTGTAATATAAAATTCGCGACATCAGTAGCACAGCCATACCAGACAATTCTGGAGAAAAACATTTTTAAACGGGAAACAATTTAAGAATGCAATTTTTCTGATATTGTAAGATTTAACTTTAAAAGTCAACATAGCAGACCTCTCGTCCACAGGCCTGCATTTTTTTCTTTTGCTGTTAACGTTTTTGCAATCGTTAAAAGCGTTCCCTTTTGGTTTTTATGGCACTCTTAACTGTTCTATGCGGGTGATGGCAAAACTTTAAAAGCAAGATTTTGCTACACGTCACAAGAAGGGACCATAATCTTCAATATTCGCATAACAGCACCTAAGAATTTTCCACTATTCAAAATTGTTGTCCAAAAATGTTGGACATATTGTAGACAAAGTATGTGTCACGGCGTACCGAGTCGCATAGTCAGTCTATTTGTCTCTACCACGCCTTCCTGAGTGTACGAACGCAGCGTCGGGGAACGGCTTGATACGACGCCTGCCTAATAATAGCTGTCCAGCCTGACTGACGAAAGCCACACATGGAAGCTTGGATTACGCGCAGTAGAAAACTTGTCTGCTCTGGGAACTGCACTCGCTCCAGTGACGTGGGCTGCCGAGCAGTTTTCTCTGGAAGCACAACTGACAGAATCCCCCCCACCTCTTTTTTTGCGTGGCTGCTGCACCGCATTTCTCCACTTGCCGCATTCTGCTCTTCTTGTTTGCCACTTGCGTAGATTGTGGCCGCAGATTTGCGCCGTGTCCAGCCGAAAACCACGTGATGCCTGCGTCGGGCGTCACCTAGGTCGCAAAGCACTCAACCAGGACTCATACTCAGCCTTCTCTGCTCGCAGTCTTTAAAAAGCTGCAACAGACACGAAACATAACTAAAAAAAAAGATGGGTCTACGCAAGAACCTGTTCATTCGCAAATACTGCTGTCTCAGGTTTGAGGTATCAAATGAGTGGTTAAAAAACCGAACAAAAAAGTCCGGTACGTGAGGAAGCCTCACCAGGAAAGCTTCTCTGAACAGGACGTCTTCAGTGGGATATGAGCAGCGAAGGTTAATTAGAGACCAACATGTATCGTCCTAATATTACCACTGCACATTATGTATGGCCAGGTTTGAGCTTTATGCTTTCTTTTAAACACTGATGTCCCCAAATGAGGCAATCGCCTAGGAACCCCCCGCTTATGCTTGTTCTATGCCAGGGCGAGAAGACAAAAGTTACTCAAATGTCAGCTATCGAGCCTTTTTTTTCTGCCCACCAGTCAGTCCACGGGCTCCTGAGAATTCTAAGTACAGTGCTCACACTACACATATATATGTAGACACACTTGCAATCCGGTCGCAGTGGGATAACTCTCCATAATAAAGCATTTTTGGAAGAGGCCTAACTTTCTATGCTTCACCTGAAGCAGGATGCGTGCATTTCACATTAATCCAATATGTGGCATGCTTAACTTTATCACGTCACATAATCGGTTAATAATATATGCACGCACCCTTCTGCAGGCGAAGCATATGTGACATGCTTAACTTTCTGCCGCCGCGGTGGCCTAGTGGTTATGGCGCTCGGCTGCCGACCCGAAATACGCCGGTTCGATTCCGGCCACGGCGGTCGAATTTCGATGGAGGCGAAATTCTAAAGGCCCGTGTGCTGTGCGTTATCAGTGAACGTTAAAGAACCTCAGGTGGTAGAAATTTCTGGAGCCCGTCACTACGGCGTCCCTCATAGCCTGAACGCTTTGCGACGCTAAACCCCCAATAAACTAAGCTAAGCTGAACTTTCTAATATATTGTGCACTAGTAAAAACAAAGCTTGCCGTCATAAACTATGAAATCAACGATTTTCTTTTCAAGGGCAGGTAACTCAGCAGAAAATGCGTTTCTTTTCGCCTGAACAATTCTAGTTCTTTATTCTGACTGCAGGACGTGACCACATATCATTTTTCCTGTCGTGCAGACGTGATTCGTGGACCCCCCCCCCTTCTCATATCATATTTACTAATGTATTTTAGCCCACCTCCAGCAGAATATGAGAGCCGCAGTAGTAAAGACATCCCATATTGTTCGTTGTACCGAAGTATTTTCCGTTGTTAGGCTTGTTTCGGGCTGATTTTGCGTTTTCGAATCAGTAGTTGTTGTAGGTACCGCAGTAACAATTGCCAGGCAGGAAAGATAAATAGAGCTTGGTGTTAGTTGAGTGGTCTGGTCTAAAGCGTGAGAAACCAGACCACCTCTCTTCGCTGCGGTGTTGTTCCGATTTTGCTCTGATAGTTGAAGTAATTTTCTTTCCTCTAGATACCATTATGAACATAAATTTCTGTTTTGGAAGCCGTTGGCTTCGATGCCACGTCGTCATTTTCTAACGGTGCTCTACACAGATTACCGGGAAATGCAGTTGAAACCATTTAGTGCCTAAACGCATCACGCTCATTGAGCCTTTCTGCGTGGCTTAGAATGCAGGACACAAACTCATTTGACGAGTGGTCTCTTTTGCAAAATAATTGATTATCGCTACACGATTCGCTGATAATGTGCGAGAATTTTTGATTCCGACTCTATATCCCAACAGCTAGGCTCCCCTATCTTCTCGGGGTATGTTTTTTTTTTTCAGAGACTTATGTTAGTACTTTCCTTCTTTAAATAAAAATTAATCAAGAACTCATTTAGTTCATTCGCTGAATAGAAACGGTTTATTCTTTGAATGCTTTTTCGAATGCTTTGATTATTCGCGCAGTTCATGAGAGATGCAACTTAATAATTGCGTCGACAAAAGTGAGCGGAAAGAAAAAAAAGCCAGCTGCGCCAAGCAGCTGCCCCGTTGCTTTATCTGGAACTGCTCGCATTCCACGAACCAACCACTGCGCTGCGAACTCGGTAAGAAAATCAATTTACCTTTTCTGCCATGATTGCGATGGGAGAGTTAATTGCGTTACATCCTCTTCACGGCTCAGCCAATGAGCGGGAAAAGGGCACAGGTGGAGCGCAGTTTGCTGCTTCCGCGAGGCAGCCTTAGGGACGAGGTACAGGCCTGTATTGAGAACATGACATCTCCGGAAACACTTCTCGCAGTACGCAGTGCACCCAGCTAGGTTTTTGTGCCCACACGACCAGCGATTTTGCATCCTTGAGGCGTGGAGCCTGATGCTCAAAGGAGTTTTTTTTTAAGGTGAATGCCTTTATAGACTCATCATTGTGGACAGAATTTGTGCATCCTCAGAAAGTGTCTGCTCCACCTGTCAAATAAAATGAAAGAAGAAATTTCGACGAGGATACGATTCAAACCCACGTGGGCAGAGCTCAATGGAATAGCAGTACAACGCCTTAACCACTCGGCCACCTAGTCCGACGAATCGAGGGTGCTTTAGAAGGCATATTTAGTAACTTGAAACCTGATATAGCGAACACATCGGATATAACGAAAGACTACACAAAGGCTTTCGCCTTGATGCACGTGATGTTACTTAAGTGCTCCCCTGAATTTTTTGCACTGAAAATAAAGCTTCAGAGAGCTTAAAAAACGAACTTCATTTCACTGCGCTTCTAACTAAAGGTAACGAAAACGTTGTCACGTCTCTTGTGCCGTCGTGCGTCCTCTGTTTCCTCCTAAACACTTCTTAGGCACGCGCAATCTTCTACGCTCCTACCCAGCACTTAATGCAATGTTGTCTTTGCACGCAAACGAACCAAACGGCACGACAGTCAAGATAACATGAAAGTAATTTTATGTTCGCCTGTATCAATGGCAACTGCTACTGCACTCTAACAAAAATCATATCAGTGTCACTGAAAACGATATGTTTGAAACCGATGGAAGTCAAAAAGGCAAGATACATGTTTCGGCCCCATTGCCCGATTTCAAAAGTGAAACTATGCGTCGAGTCGTCAGTATGAATGTAGTGGCAGGGAAGTTTTTAAATTGAATCTCCTCAGGCCTATATCTGTTTGCACTGCCGGGAAAACGGTAACAATTGGACCTAGTTGCTCTCAGTTCCCCTTTAAGGAAGATATGGCGCCAAACGATTGCTCATGTTCGTGTGCGTGCGTGTGTGAGTGTGTGTGTGTGTGCCTGTGAGTGCCTGCGTGTATGCAGCAATAAGGTCCCGGTTAGAACCGGTCTACACAAACATATAAGACTCCATTCGTAAACATTTTGCCGCTCTTGTTGACATAGATCTTTATATATGCATAAGTCCTCTTGCCATCCTTAACGGCATGTGCATGCGGTTCTATGCGATCATCGGCAAATTTCCTTGAAAACTGCACACATTGTAATGTTTCCAAGGAAGGTCACTGCTCAGTCATTACGCTGTCACGTAAGGCAGGCACTTTCCACGAGGCCACCCTACAATCTCATCACAAATCGTAGACGCAACCGTCGCTTCCTGAAGGTGCATAGGATGCCAAGTACCACGACGTCTTCGATCTCTTTTGCGCAGAAGCTATCTCCTTGGACGGTATCTCCTTGGCGGGATGCACGAAAGGCCCTTGTTTGGCAGTCGCTGCCAGCCGCAGGAAAGGCCGGGGTTTGTAGGTGGGCAGTACCAGCGTGGTTGCTGCTTTCACGCGCTGAACAGCAGAAGCATCCTCGTGATCTGGAGACAACGAGGCACTAGAGGGCTGCACGCGAACAGATACTGGAACCTGCGAGGGGGTCCCCCACGCGGGTGCAAGCTCAGTGATGGCGGTCTCTGTTGAAGCCAGGTCGACTCGTACGTCTTTTCCGAGGAGACTAGATGAAAGTTGGTGCCGACGCAGCCCAAGCTCCATCTCAGCGACGGAGTCTGGGTCCGGGTGCAGCCGCGTTGGGAAGCGCACCCCATCGCCGAGGCTGGTGAAAACGGGGAATGGCCAGAGGAAGACGCTGGTGCCGAACACCTGCGCAAGGACCGCGAGACATAATGTCATGGGCACGGAGAGGATGCCGTCTGACAAATAAGGCATTCGATAGTATATGGAATGAGCACACAATAACGCCTAAACGAAATGCCTAATTCACTGAACCTGGCACCCATACTTACGCGACTCTGGACTCTCTCTCATTTCCTTTACTCTGTCCTTCATGAACCCGTCATGGCGTGGTACAGGTGTCCGCATAAAGTGAGGCAGTTCAAAAACACTTGTTATTACTATTCGCTAAACCTTAAAGACAGTACACCATCTCCAAAAAAAAAGAAAAAGGTTCGAACGTTTATCCTTATACACAGCCGTGCCGTTTCGGGACTCACAAGGATCTTTCTAGTGTTTCGACTATTATCGGTAGCCGCTGCGGTTGGTCAGCGTCTGAGGAGCAGGATCGCTGCGTCATACGTCGTGACATCGAATCGCAACGCGGCGGGTGGGTTTTAATGGGGGCAAAGTTGTGGTCAAAGAACCACACAAGACATAAATTAAGCTTGATCCCCCAATTCAGCGTACTTCATCGCCCGCGAGCAGCGTGCGGGTTTTTAAGCTCCACAAGCTGTTTTCCTTTCCTCGAAGGGTCTCTAAATGAAAAAAGAAATTTAACACTGCTAAGCTTAGCTTCTTAACACATTATTGAGTGAGAGCTATTGAACTTCTCGCAGTGCAGTGCAAGTAGTCCGAATGGGTCGTCGAAGGCCCAGGCAGAGCGAAAGCCGCCTGCTCTCTCTGTCAGGCAGGACTCGTTATAAACACCTCTCGCTGGAATATAACCCTGAATAGTTCATGGCTAGACCGAAATATTCGGTGGCGCACCATTTCACTTGCAGTTACCAAAAATTTGGAGAACGCTTAAGATCCGCCTTTAAGAGCTGAACGCGACAGCATGTTGCAGCGCTGCCAGGGAGTCTACGGAACGCCGTCGCCTTGCCCGTTGGACAAATCGCTCGGAGTCCCTAGGAGGCCTCTGAAAACAACACAGATGCTGCTCCACACTAGCACTCGTAGGCGGCTGCGGTTCCAACACACCTGTTCAGAAACGAACGACACTACTCCGAAGCAGAAAGGTCGCCTGCGCGTTATCTCCTATGCCAGCGCCATTCATGGTGAAGGCGGGTTTAGTTGATGCCACTTGACGGCGCTACGACTGCACGCCAAGCACGGAGGAAATTTATCGGAAACGAATGGTACTCGCTGTAATTTACATGGTCATAATTACTCATGTACGCATCAGTACAGATCTCGAAGATCAGTTTCTAAACAAAAAACGTGCATTCACTAGACGCAACTTTATGCATGTTGAAACGTCTAGCTGTCGTGGCGGAGTAGAAGCGTCCTCGTATCGAACGCCAAAGGCGATTCCCAGCCTAAACCCCGTTTTTTTTATTCATTGATTCTACGTGCCCTCTGATTTTTACGCAGCCCACGAATATCTCCGACGCGCGGTGCAGACAACTGCAAATACTACTACGACGACGCTTTTCGACCGAACGAGCTGTATACGCTGTCACGTAATATCTGTGCAATGGCTGTCCCGTCACATCAAGCATCACCTGGGTGAAGTTCTTAAAGGAACCGATGTCGAAGGAGTCCTCGGGCTCGGCGAAGGTGTCGGCGCGCATGCCTTCCAGCGTGGTCTCGTTCTTGTAGACGAGGCGCATGTGGACGCTGAAGAAGCCGGCCACGAGCAGGGTGAGGGCACCACCCAGCACAGCCAGGAAGCCAATATGCACCAGGCTTGCGGCGGTCAGCTCCAGCGTGCTAGCGGCGTCCCACGCGTACGACGAGGTGGTGACGAAGGTGAACACTGCCAGCAGCGCCACGTAGAGCAGCGTCAGCAGGAAGAACTTGTAGCTGCTGAAGCACACACAGTTGTTGAGCCAGGGACAGTGGTGGTCCATTTTAGGGATGCACCTGCAGGGCAGTCGATTCTTCCGGTGTCTCATTCAGCTTCAGTTATTCAATACCGAATGACATCAAAAAGAGCATTTCTTTCGGAGAAAGCGGAAAATGTGATTGCTTGTGAGTGCAGGACGAAAGAATTAAGTAAGATAAGAGGCGGGGTCAACCAACTCTCGTTATTATCCACATGGTAAAACCAGAACACGGAATTGTACTTCTCGTCAAGACAATATCAGTTGTCGAGAAAAAACTTCCGCGATTTACAAAAAAAAGTATTACTGAGGTAATACAGAAAAGTATAACAGAAAAGAATTACAGAAAATACAGAAAAGTTTACAGAAGTACATAGCACAAAAAAATTGGAGGGGACTCTTCAGCTTACTCCAGAGGAGCAAGAGATGTGTCTAAATGAAGGCGTTAACTGCCTTCTCAAGTGCGGCGACCGGGTGCGTTCACGTCACAAGAAAACTTCAACCGGAGACATTGTGGCATACTTCAGAAGTAACAACCTTAAACACTTACAAGCCGATAAGGAAGGCGGTTTTGTTGTGTTATCTGCAGATAGTTTCTCGGAAAGAGCCGCGCAGGCACTAGAAAAGAATTTTGTGTCTGTTAAAGTAAAAGCAACTAGAGTTAAGAACAGAGCTGTTGCACTATGTGAGCAGTTTGGTTTGGACCGTCTTGGCAAACAGATAGCAAAATATAAGAATAATGCTTTGAAGGCTTTCTTTTCAGTAAAAACTCATAAGAAAGGTATGCCTTTTAGAACAATAGTCACAGAAAAATGGTCGTGGCAGAAGGAGCTAAGCCAGTTCTTGTTGAAGCATTTAAGTAAACTTGAAATAGGCGACCCATTTCTTACAAATAATTCTGACGAAGTTTGTGACTTCCTGAAATCCCAATGTGATGTGGGGCGCGCCTTTTTCGTGGATGTCGTGGATTTATTTTACCCTGTTCCTCGCAAGGCCCTATTTGCTGCAGTCCGAGAGTGTATAGAAAAAAACGACCCCATTTCTTTTCAGAATACTGTGGGAGTTTCTATTGACAATTTTTAACCCTTTTAGAGTTTTACATGCAATCAACTTTCATAACATTTGACCAGCAGTGTTTTCTGCAGAAAGCCGGCATACGTATAGGATCCTGTGTGGTGCCGGTATTGTGTAATATTTTTCTTTCAAAAATGGATCAAGTTTTACATCAGGTTTTACCGTCTAGGCATGTTTTTAAAGTGTTCAGATACGTGGACGATTTTTTCATATTTTTTACTAAGGACGAAAGTTTGAACGTCGAAGAGAGTGTGCATGATATTTTAACCTTATTCCTACAACATGGAAATGACTTGCAATTCACTTGTGAAGTGCCTGAGGGTAACTGCCTGCAGTTTCTAGATATAAATATTCAGTTTTGTGAGGATCAGCTTTGTTGGGGATATGCTCCTCGTGCAAGAAAAGGGCTCCTGCCGCATGACTCTACCCATTCCAAGTTGATAAAAAGAGGAATTGCTTCACTTTGCCTTAAATCCGCCCTCAGGAAATCGTGTCCTCACAGGATGCAGGTTAGCTTTCAGAACCAATTGGCCAGGCTGTCTTCAGCCGGATTCCCTGATTCGGTTGTGATGGCAGTCGCTGAAAGCCTACTGCAAAAAAATAAAGACTGTGGCGGTTAGAGCTGGGGAAGGTCCCCCTCGAGAAGAGGCGGTGAGACCGGTAGTGGTGCCCTATGTACATAAGATGGCCCACAATTTAAAGAAGGTCGCAAGCAGGCATGGGGTGCCGCTTGTGTTTTCAGCCCCCAAAAGCTCGGAAGCCTGTGCTCGCGTATCGAAAGAGTACGTGAAGAGGGAAAAGGATGCGGCACTAAGCATGGGCGACCGTTTTTGGTAGGGGTGGTGTATGAAATTCCCCTCTCATGCGGTCACTCATACGTAGGGCAAACCGGGCGCTGCGTCAATGACCGCATTAGGGAACATGAGAGAAATCTAGAACAAAATAAAGAAGGGCCAAACATACCCAAGCATATTAAGTCCTGCCCGTCACGCTGCTGTGAGGCATATTTTTCAGGGGCGAGGATTCTAGCTTCCAGTAAAGATACCAAAGCTCGGGAATTAATTGAAGCTTTTTTTATCAGAGAGAAAGGAAACATGTGCGTCAGTGATCCATTCGTATCTTTATATAAGGCGGAAAAGAAATTTTTAACCAGTGCACGTGCTTATCGATCCTGATTTGATTGTGTTCCTTGCGTTTAAGAAAGTGTGTGTGATGTGCCTCCGAACAAAGCAGTTCTAAGTGGCGCTTTGTCCCGTCCCCTTCCTCGTGTTCTGTGTGTGTTCGCGCCTAGTACCAAAGAAGGATCCGTATTAAGGGTATGACACGATAGCGGACTCAGTTAATTCAGATATATGCAGGTCATTCTCCACTTTACATTCATAAATCCCTGAAAGTCCTCACAACCCTCCTGGAGCGGTGGTGCAGCGGTTAAAGGGGCTCTGAAAACGGCTGTAGTTAAGCTGCGATAGGGCTGCGATGTTAAAGCACGCCGCTTCATGAATATTATCTAGAAATAATTTTTGTATACCGCTTTATAGAAGCTGAGTTATCTGTAGTCAAAACTTCAATTTCAGCGTTTTCTGCAGCTTTCCCTCTCCTCTCGTCACATTTTTCACGCTGGAAGGTCGGCGCTCCTCCGCCGTCCCCGCCTCCTGGAGCGGAGCTTGCTGACCCGCCGGATCTACACGGCTTATTGGCCGCGGCCACGGTAGCTGCCTGACGTCTGGAAGAATCTAACCAATAGCCATCGCTCAACACAGATACATAGATACGAGCGACGGAAGAGGGTGCGAGCACAAAAAAGTCGCCGGGAAGGGCTCGCCAACTTTCGCGCGTGATTGTCGGTTCTCTGCTGCGTGCATAAGTGCAATATTTGGCGCAGTTTTTCATCACAACGCAATGCAGTGATTGAGAAAGTTGATATGCTCTCCTCGGAAGGTGTTTCAGAGCCCCTTTAAGCGATGCGTCACTGCCCTGCGATTGCAGGTGTTCCAGTGGGTGGGCCTTGTGCTGCCCAGGTTTCTTTTCCCGAGTGACCAATCATTAATATAGCTGCCACCTACCACGGTGGACAGTTTGTGGTGACGTCGCATGGTAATGTGACCTAGGTGGCCTACGGGCACCACCTGCTAGAATCATGCTGGTAATTTTTCGCTCGCGACGCCGACGCCGACACCGGATCTTCTGGTGAACGGGGCCTCTAACGCTATCGCGTTAATAGCATCGATACTCTCGAACGTCAATAACGTTCTTAATGAACTGAGACCACGTGTATATCATGTGGTTTTGTGGAGGGTGGCAGGCGAGTGCCTTAGTTTCCGCTTTGTAGTTAACTGAGATGTGTTTTTCGATATCCAATTGGTGCTTGGATGACGCAATGGCTTAAGATTCAAAACAGTCACAAAAGGTTCGTTTACCTCATCTGCAACACCTGGAACGTCTTTATTTGCTAGCAAAGTTGATAAAATAACCCCCCACTATCATACTAAGCATATTTTATAATGATACCACCTATGGCGTTATTTTTTTTTGTCGCTTTGAACCTTGCTCGTGGTTAAGGTGCCCGCGAACGAAACATGACACCGTTGAGAGTGAGGATTTGTGACGAAATTCTTGCCTTTCTTTGCAATCTAGAGTCATTTCATTCACTATATGGTGCCTACTTTCACTTTGTCACTGCTTGCTGACGTCGTGGTGTCCTCAGTTCTCTTAATATTAAGACGATCACTACTACGTTAAACATAAATGGCATTGTGGAATCGGCATTTCGTTCTTTTTTCATAATAACGTAGTGCGTGTTTTATATAATCTGGACTCCTTACTAATTGCAATTATTTTTTTGAAAGAGCGGTCCACTGCAGTATTTGATTTCTATACAGCTTTATGTTTCACGTTCCCAGAATCTTTCTACCCTTGCGGTATGGTAATAATTTTAAACTTGAAATCTCAAATTGTTCGTGTTTCTTCCTTTCTGGTAGCCAACGTCATCAACCACCCGCTGACAATGGGGCTTCCTATCGTTAAACCGTAGACAAGAAACTTCGTCAGCTTCATTTATAATTTTCAGCAAGGCAGATGACCACCTTATTGGTACAATACATCAGAACAATGTCCCGGATGGTTTTCTGAAACCCCCTACATTCAGGTAGCAAAAGGTAAAGCTGCACCTTTTGCACGAGGAGCAGTGGTGGCAGCGGTCCGGCTTGACGAGGCCGCACTTGTCGCAGTAGCGCACACTTCCATCGTTGGCTCGCGTCAAGATTCCCCGCGTGGCGCTCAGCGCCTCCATAAGCTCCTTGCGCTCCTCAAACGTCTTGCTGTCTTCGATCAAGCTGCGGGTACCGGGGCTCACGTAGTACCGCTTCGGTACTGGCGGGATGGACGCTGTGATCGCCTGAAACGCAGCCCAATGAGAGCCTCGTAGCTTACCAGCCTTTTTTTACTCTGTTATCCTGCTGACTTCACATCGCCTCACATGTCGTAAAAATGACCGCTTACATGTCACTCGTTCGACTTAAACTAGCCTGTGCTCCGGACATATGGAACCGGCACCACGTTATCCTCATAAATGATCTAGAAACGATCCAAAACTGCGGTGCAATATTAATCTATACTTCTTATTCATATGATGTCAGTGTCTTGGCCCTAAAAACTAAATCTGCAATATCGCTTGTTTCTGTCAGTCGTCGCACAGCCACCCTATTACTGTACCACAAGTTCTATCCCTCATCGATTAGTCGTGTAACTTGTATAATGCCAAAATCGTACACATCTCACCGCACCAGCCACTCGCTTTATGTTTTCGGTTTACATGCAAGAACTATTACTTTTCCAGCCTTCTCTTTTCCGCGTTCAGCTAAAGATTAGAATGGCCTTCCCCAGCATACGGTCAACGTCACCTGTACAACGTTGCTCGTTTAAAACTTAAATAACTTCGTACGTATCTAAACACAAGTGGCGTTGTTATTTTTTATCTCTAGTTATCTGATTCCATCCCTTTTAATATATCCCAGCGAGGAAGCTTCAAGGAAATGAAAAACCAGTTGAGAGCTCACACTGAAGTGTTCCTCATTCCTGGACACTGCTACAGCCATCGCAAATCCTAAACATATCCACGCCTATCTACCCCGCCTTCATCTCGCACCCAATACGCACCCGAAGGAAGGACCACAGCGCCAGCGACAGGAGCAGCAGGAAGAGCGACACCAGCGAGAAGCGTTCCACGTCATCTTTGACCAGGGATGGGCAGAAGACGTGCACGTAGGCATAGTAGGCCCAGCAGAACGTGGCCAGGGCTGCGATGACGGGTAGCCAGTCGGTCGCCGAACTTCGGCGCAGCAGGAAGCCGGCAAGCGGTGGCATCGGGGCTGTTCTTCTTTCTCTTCAACTACCTGCCCGAACTCCGCGTGCGTGGCGTACAGAGTTCTTCGTCAGCGTCTTTGGCAGCGAGTTCCCATGAGTGTAATTAGCTGCACCTTCAGGAAGCATAACCTTGCGTCAAGGAATTTTGTCGTATTAAATCGTTTCTAACAGTCAGACGAAAAACGGTAAGTTGATGAAGGCCAGTTGATGTCGATTGGTCAGCGGCAAACAGGTGGAGAGGGCGCGCAAGCATTCACCTAGTGACAAGCATATGCCACGTTATGCAGCTGTACCGTAGGCTCTCAATCAGTGGTCAGTGAGTTAGTCAGGCAGAGCAGAACGGTGGGTCTAAAAATTAACATGCAGAAAACCAAATTAATGTTCAACAGTCTAGCAAGCAACAGCAGTTCACAATTGACAGCGAGATGCTGGAAGTGGTAAATGAATACGTCTACTTATGGCAAGTAGGGACACCTGATCCGGATCATGAGAGAGAAGTAACGAGAAGTATAAGAATGGGGTGGAGCGCATATGCCAGGATCTCTCAGATCATGAATGGAAGTTTACCAATATCCTTATAGAGAAAAGTGTACCCCAACTGTATATTACCGGTACTCACCTACGGGGCAGAAACATGGAGGCTAACGAAAAGGGTTCAGCTTAAGTTAAGGACAACGCAGCGAGCCATGGAAAGTAAAATGATAGGTGTGACGTTAAGAGACCGGAAGCGGCCAGTGTCGGTGAGGGAACAAACGCGGGTTAATGACAGCCTAGTCGAAATCAAGACAAGGAATGAGCTTGGGCAGAGCATGTGATTTGAAGGCAAGATATCCGCTGGTCCTTAAGGGTAAAAACGGAGTGGATTCCAAGAGAAGGCAAGCGTAGCAGGGGGCGGCAGAAAGTTAGGTGGGCGGACGATATTAAGAAGTCAGCGGGCATCTGTTTGGCGAAGATGGCAAAGGACAGGGTTAATTGGAGAGGCATGGGAGAGGCATTTCCCCTGCAGTGGGTGTAGTAAGGTTGATGTTGATGATGAAGTTGGCAAAGGGAAATTGATGCCGATTAGCCAGAGGCAAACAGATGGAGAGGGGGCACATGCATTCACCTAGTGACAAGTATATTCCCCATTATGAAGCTGTACCGTAGGCACTTAGCCATAAAATCGGATTATAATCCAGCGTCAAAATGTCCCTTTACGTCAAAGGTCCCTTTACGGTGCCATTGTGATTGCTTAGTGAAATGAAAACGGCTGAGTCAGTGGGCTTGCGTACCCCATGTCGTAATTTTTGCGTGGGCTCCATGGCGTACCAGATAAAGGTAAAATATATTCCGTCACCAAGCCGGCTGCTTAAAGGTTCAGCTCATGCGCAAGGCAAAGGGGGCACCCAGCTGCAAGAAAGATGCACTTTCTAGCCATACGGCTCCAGCAATGTATATTATGACCACAACTGTGCAGCCTCTGTAAATCATACGCAAGTAAGACCTTTGCGGAGCCCTGATGATCATGTTCCCTTGGAACTTTTTGTAAGTGGCCTGTTCACTCCCGTCAAAACAAGGACGGAGGCTTTGATGTTGAAGTTTTATTAAACGACAAGGCCCGCTTGTCACTGACGAGGAGCAAAGTAGAATGTCCTGAGAAGGCGCTACGAGGCGATGAAGAAAAAGAATCTTCGCTTTCATTTTTTTTCTTTCGGTTTTTATTTAAATTCGAATCTAGAACACTAAATTAACCAACTCCTCCACTCCTTGCCCATGAGAGCGTTTGAACCCGCAATGCATCCTTGCCAATACCCCGAAGTGGGTATGTTCCGCTAAGCCTGAGGTCATCATCACCTTCATCATTTAGTGTCATCGCTTCAGAGGCACCAACAACAAGTCTCGTTCACATAAGCTTAATTCCCAACGTTTACCTTGCAGTCACGTCTACCATTTTCTTTGGCAATCCTCACGCAGACCGTACCCAATACTCTCTCGTGGGTATGTGCATTGTGTAAAGAGGCGAGCAACAAAAACAACGTGAGGTCGATGGAGGACCTGTCTGTGGAGGCCCGCGAGGAATGCATACAGAAGGGCGGCAGCAAGCGTCGTCGTAGCTGGCTCCCGCTTCTGTTCAAATGTCTTCCCCTCCAGCTGATGTCGACTTTCCTGCATCTTCCTGCATCTGGATTTGGCATGCCTACATACTAGTCGTTGGCGGGTCAATGGTCCAAAACAACGCCTTCAAGGCCGGCTCTTTGGGCGTCCGTTGCACTTCCTCTGCCTCTGGTCACTCCCCTTGCTTTTCTGTGGCACCACGTGATTGAGCAACGAGACCGCAGTGTATAACATGCGTGTCCCCAGCCTTCCGGACGACTGCTGACTCCTTGGGCATTGGCTGCTACCAGAGCGAGGTGTTCTGTCCCCAGGCGTAGCTGTGCATCCTACCAGTGTTCACTAGCACCGAGGAGGGCGTGCGGTTCCCGAGCAAGTTGCACAAGATACCCGCAGAGATGGAATCGAAGCCCAGCCCCGTTCCATGGAAACAATGCAGATGCTTTATCGGCACTTTGATCGGTAGCCATTCAACAACCGTTTTAGCTATGATCCCATAGCTGCGCGAGCTACCAGTGTATGTAGTTACCTATGTAAGGCGTTCTTCTCAGCAAATTGAACTGAAACGCCCCACCAAACTGCGTACAGCGAATAAGAATAAAAAGACATTGACTAAATAACGCTAAATCATTTGCGTTTAACACCTCCATCGTTATTCAAATAGGCCAGGCCTGTTTGAATTGTTTTTCATGCATTGAGCTTGTGGTGAACTTGCACTGAATTTTCACTGAACTTGCTTTGAACTTGCATTCTGCTGCACAGAACTCGCGCAATAATCACTCAGCATTCATCGAGCCTGTACTGGGAGCCCAGTGCCTGCCAAAATAATTCAACTCATATCGCCTATGAACTCCTCAAACGTCATATCTGACGAACATTAAGAAGTACGTAATATACATGCCAGAAAATTCCACTCGTACGCTCTCATTTAAACTGAATCAACCGCCTGTGAAACGTCAATATTGGCCTGCCACTTCACGCCTCTTGCCCGCGAATGCCAATCAGCTTTCGCTGATTTATGCGCTAAGCTGGAAAACTTAGATGTGTTTTCGTGTTCTGTTCTTCTAATGACTCTTTCATCTTTTGCTGACGAAAAACTTTTCGTGCCTCTTTTCGTTTTCCTTTTTTTTTTGGCACCCTTTTTAATCTTGAATTTGACCTTTTAGAGGGATTTTCAGCACGCTGCTTAGACAGAAACACGCAAAGAATGGAGCAAGTTTCAACCAACAAGAGAGAATGCTTTCGTGGCCGACCTGTCGACACCACCCGCACACTTTTCCGCGCGTGCAACTTTTCCGCCGAAGGTTTGTGGTATGCTTGGAGAGTGGCCACTCGAAATCGCACCACCACTACGCCTTGCCCGGTTCGCTTTTGTGGAGCTTTCAGCGTACGACATGACTTTGATGTCTAGGACGCTTTTATATGTAAACGTTATTGTTTTCGCTAGGCTTTTGCGTTCGTGGCTCGCAATGCAATATCTTTGCCATTCTGCTTCTCTCACTGGCGCCTGCGTTGCTTAGTTTTCATATCCTGTCTTCCGGTGTCACAATGCCTACCTTCCTAGTAAAAATAAAGAAAAGAGGAACCAACAAATAACCTCTTTTTACGCGGTAGGCATTTTTATCCCCCTAAAGGCCTACCCTCTTTCTCATGCAGTATAAACTTTCTTCTGAACCTTCTCTTTTTCGGTCGTTTTCCTCTTAGTTCGCTGTTCTTGCGATTCTGCCGTTTAGTTCGCTTCCAGCTGATGACTTTACGGCAACGCGGCGCAAAGACGCTGTGCTCTAACGCCCTCAGCGATTCCAGCAGCGTTTCTCCATCAGGCCGTTATAAGGTTACATGCAGGCGTTGCACTGTCCGCGTAGAATGCCTAGGAGCCCAAAGATAAAGCGCCGGTGGCCAGAAAGGGCCACTTTGTTCTCCCTGTTTGCATCTAACGCGTCGTCGCGAAGGAGACACTAGCTGTACGTGTTTGTCATGTCGGGCCCAGCTGTTCCGAGACCAGTGTTGTCCCCCCGGAAATAGCGGCGCAAAGCGTTTTGCGCATTAGAAAGAGGCGGCTGCAGAAAACGCGCAACTGTGAGAGGGTAAAACTTCGGAACGGAGCGAAGGTAGTCGCGAAGGAATGCTCTTGGTCGCCACGGTCGTATTCATTGCTCCTGTCGCGGTCGTGCCGCGGTTGGCCGCTTAACTTGACGCCGGCGGTTTTGTTACCGGCGCCTATCAGTATTTTAAACTAACGACGTGCTCTGTACTATGTACGCAGGCTGCGCACCGAGGTTTTTTCTGCGTTGTTCTTCTTGTACCTGTTTACTACTCTGCAGCGTTTAGAAGGTATCAGATGTTCTTTATGAGATCGTATGAGAACCGCCTTTCGTTGCAGGAGGAGGACGAAAAGAAGGGCGGTGCTGTTGTCACTAAGTTATTTATTTTTCTTAAATGTTGGCAGGACCGTACATCCGGAGGGAAAGACACTAAATTTGTACCTAAATTTGCACTAGCTGTCTTCCATATTTTTCTAGGGGAAGTAAAAGGGATGGATCGATTTGGGTGGTTACTTATAATTTCAACCGGGAACAGGTACAAAACATATCTAAATACAACACCGATTTCCAAGCGACTAGTTTTCTTGAGACTTTGAAGAAAAGATCGCAGAAAAAAAGCGATATATAATCTAATGTGTGCACACTATATATGTGGCGTACAGCATGCCTTATTGCTTAGGAAAAGCTTGGCTGTGCGATACAAAACAACCGAGGAGAAAATAGGCATGACACTGCACAGTAGCCACAGAATGGCTAGGATATTGCCTTTGTTTCTTAAACGAAGAAGAGTCTGTTAACAGAAGAAACTTTTCATTAGTCTCTGAGCTACGTCAAAGTTAGTTTGAGGCGTTTCTGCTATAGATGATAATTTTTTTCGGGTCTGTTGGCCTTCAATTCTTCCCTGAGATTTTTGTCAGCTTAGATTATTCACTAGCCAGCCATGTTTTGCGCTTCTCTCTCTCTCTCTTTCCATGCTGGCACATGGACGTCAGCCTTGGCAAGTTCTAGGGCATTTCAGGGAATCAAGGGCAAACACCGGCGCGCCAGCGCCGACTAATTAGTTTGGGCGCTAATTATGGAAAGCGCGGAGCGTATGAAGGCCTGTCTGAGATCGACCGGCTTGGATGAGGCTAGGATTAGTGCTGAATTACCCTTGAAGTCCCGCGATGTTTAGCTTGTATTCCCTGGCTGTTGACTCGTGATCATCACGCCTAACTATAACCACAAGCGCGCATTAAATGAGTGTGGAACAATTAACGCAAACTCTTCTGCTCTGCTGCTATTATGCTCTAAGCTCTAAGTTGGCGACATTTCAATTCGCATGGGGTGCTCTGGCATAAGCTCGGGATGCCTGTATGTTAATCACGGGCGGCAAGACCCACAGACTATTGGCTCGAGGATTGGCTTCTTTACTATAGCCTACGCCCTTGTATCTGGCAACACCATTGCCAGCACGAGGTTTGGTGATAAACTTAGGTAGCCTATATTTGGTCTCAGATTCATCATTAATAGCAAGGAGAACTTCCTGTTTTGCTTATCCTGGTAGTTCTTTGGACAGCTGGGGAACTAATGAGTCCCCTTGTAGAGTTAGTTTTATTTGGAGCAGGAGCTGCCGGTTTGCGTTTGAGAACTCGACCAGAGTCATTCAAAATACCTGAGTGGTATCTATGGTCTGGTGCTCGAGCTGCTCGTGCCAAGCCATAATGGCAGGAATTATCATAGCTGTGGCGCACGCCACGGCATCGGCGGGCAGTAAACCAGGAGCTGTTCGGGCTCAACCAGCGCGAACAAGAACGCGAAGGGCGAAGCCTCAATGCCGAGAACGCATATGATATGGTTCAAAAGCGTGGGTCCAGACACCTAGACCACTGGTTGATAGTACCACTATATGCTATCCTTGTAAAAGCTAGTGTGTACCAGCTACTGTAAAAAAGCTGGTGTGTACCAGCTGCTGTAAAAGTACCCCGACCAAAGCTCCCGTTTGTCTAGCAAATCTCACCAAAAGGTACCAGAAATGTCAAGGCTGACGCTCTAATATTTAGATTCCACTCGTTATAAACTGGCACATTCGGAATCATTTGCTTCCGAACAAGCCGTGGCTTCTAATTTCGCTATACCTAAGCAGGCGTTTAAATTCGGGTTGTTAGATTTTTATACATTTTTAACGCTATCGCATCATACCCTTAAAGCGGAGCTGAAGTTACATTAAATTTTTTTTTCAACTGAAAGTTGGCTATGAAGGCGATTTTTTCGCTTATCATAAAAGGGCACCACAGCAATCAATATATATTATACACAGATTCCTTCTTGGGACGTTTCAAATTTTCTGCTATTTATTTTTCAAGGACACACCCCGTTCTTTTTCTATGCACTCTTAAATACTGGGTGTGAGCGAAAGTAAAAGCAAGATTTCGTTACGCATTGGAAAATTACCACGTTCCCAAAAAATGTTCATAAAATATTTTACAGAACTCAACAGTCGCCTCACAATTAAAATGGATGTCCGAGAAAGCTTCACTAGCGAAAGAGCTTAACCCTGTGCAGACCATTATTGAGGGGAAGTGAAACAAAGTTATGAAAGTCAAGCAAAATATTTGTTTTTCAGCTAAGAAATATAACAGAATTTTTGCTTTTCAATGCTCCCTCAATGCGCCAGTTCTCAAGCACCTAATCAGCATTAAAATAATTATTATTGGCTGCCCGGGAAATGGCCTCAAAACATCCGTGAGGTTTCTTTACACAGGCGCATTAGGCAAACAGACAGGGTATTACGCGATCTGTGCAAAGCTTCCAATACTTTATACAGGCTTTCTCTGCGTATAAACTTGTAAACATTATTTATGTTTACAATTATCCTTACGTATCACCTCCACCTGTTTTTCTGTCCTAGTTCTGCATATTATGCCGGGCACCTTTTTGGTTATAATTCAACTTCAATTTCTTGTCTTTGTTTTTATTTATGGGTGTGAAAAAATAATTACAAAGAATGAGCGTATACAGTGGGAGTTGTTCAGACACCAGTGATAGGATAAGACGAAACTAAACGCTGCTTCCTTATTGAAATAAGGCCCACGCGAATAAAATCCTCCACATAGTCAGCTGCGAGAACTGTGTACGTGGATGAGATTTTCTACTAAATATATACTGACCACAATGTTTTCATCTGAACAAATTTATGTGCTGCTAGTAGACCTGTACACCAACTACATCTTTTTTTTTGGCCGCATGACACGTAGCTGTGATTTTCTGGCTACGAGTTCTTACTGAGACTGTCGTAGTGGATGCAAGAGCTTTCTACTGTTCTGTCCTGAACGCTTCGAAACTGACCCGGACGCATCTCACTGGAACTGAGTTCATAAGCATCGCTTTTGATCTTTGTCACGGTTTACTCTAAAGGCAAATGAGACCACCCTTGAGCCGTTACTGTTATTCTTGCTATAGTCCTCTTTCCCTACCAGTAGCTCTTTCTCTTTTTTTCTCCCGCTTATTCGTTCAAGTTGCAAAAGCTTTTATTCGGTTGAATGGCGCCTGCATTCCTTATCTTTCGCATTCCGGAACCCTTCTCTCCGAAATATCTATTTTACCTTTTCTGCGAAATGACGCATTGCCCCGTCGTCGGAAGGACACCAGCTGTTACCCGTTCTTTCGCGGAGAAAAAAAAATACTAAAAGAGAACTGAAAAAAGGTCTTTGTACCATGCGGAACACTTGGGGGCCGCCTGCTATTCGCGCCCGTTCCATTTCAACGCACGGGTGGTAGACAGGACGGACCAAGGAGAAAATTCGGCGACCCAGGGCTGTGCAGAGGACCAAGTGTCGTTCTCTTCGGGACTCACAGTCGTGCATAAAAAAGAAAATTTGATCTCCATAAAAGAAAGCCGTGAATAGTGACCTGAGAAATATGCGACCGGAGGCGTCGGCGAGTTTCGAATTCCTGACAACCGCCATTTCGTTTCGAGCCAATCCACTCGATCTTGGACTGCGTCTTGAGCGAAAAACGCTATGTCTAGCGAATGAAGGGCAGACTCGGGAGAATTTACGGGGCACTAGCAGCGTCGGGTCTCAGTCGGAGGCTTTATTTTTGTGCTTAGAAGCGGAAACAATCGGGGTTATTTTAAAAAAGCTCTACCGCTTGCTGTACATATAAGCTTGCTTATAGTTTTGTGTTTGTCGCTGAATCTAGGTAAAACGTCCAAACTGCTACGACAGCGAGCTTTCCGTCCTGACGTTGCAATGTGGACTACAAATAATAAAAAACCGATAATGGATGTTCGCACACGTCTATCAGCAAAGCTGAGACGAGTACGTACGACTGATGCACTGCGCCTATGAGGACACTTAACATAACTCCAATACTGGAGCATTTTGTTAAAAACTTTTTAGTCTTCTGGCGAGCAGAATGCATGATTACCTTGGACGCTGCCCGAAGGCTACAAATGCTTCCTTTTCTTGGAAAACTGTGGACTTGCAGTTTATCCGGGTTAGTTTAGGCGCACATTACTTATCTCGCAAATGTGCGCCGGTTTCGTCATATAAAAGTGGCCGTAATGTCCGTCTCTTTAAACTTTTTTTATATGAGCGGGTATGGCAAGGCATGGTTTTTGGCAACCTCTCTCCTTGCGCGCAAAAAATAAAATAAATAGCCAGCAAGCCTAAATTAGCATACCATCGGTACCAATGGGATTGTTACAAATTCAGTTCCTATTTTAACTTTTTACAAACTGATCCTTGCATACCCGAACATTGTACCGCACCAATAAAAATAAAACGCCTTTGGTCGGGCAACGTGCGCGAGAAGTGTTTGTCAAGAGCAACGAGGAGGACGTAGAGAAAAGGAAGGCAGCCAGAATGAAACTCCTCAGAATGTGCATAATTGAGAATTTATCTCGACGCTCTGCACCTTTCTTATATATTTTTTACAGGGCTCTAGAGTATTAAGTGTTCGTAAATATAAAATATTTATTTTAAAAAGTACCATGCATTGCTCAAGGCCACCGCCATTGGTGTTTTTTTTTTACTTCAGTTGCAACAAATTGTACAAATGTTTTATTTAATGCCTTTGTTCCTTATAGCTTTTGCATGATGCCTTGCTTTGCTAGAGGCACCCCCAAGATCCCACGATGTGCATAAAGGCCTACTACACCAAAAGGGCGCTCAATTGTATGTTTGTTTTAAGACTTAGCACATGCAATTTGATTTTCGTGGCATATACGCATCTTCTCCTTTTCACAATAAGAAGAATGTAACATTGTGGAGGCATCTGGACGCGACAATCAGTAGCGGCTCCAATTCCGCACTGAATCGTTCCGACGTTCCAGAGAGTGCTTCACGGAATAGTGAGGGAAGTGTTAATCGCAACATCGTTCCCCAACGCATAGTAATATTTCGGTTATCCACAATCTTCCAGGCACCATGTACACCAGACGGTCATCGTGGAAGCAATAATCGGCGGCCTCGGAAGACATGGCACAGCTGACGTTGATAAGATTGGGAATCGTCTGTCAGACGAAAACTGAGGCCGTGTTATTACACGCCATAAGGGAAACGAACGCTGTCAAACGTGAGCGGAATCTGACGCCGAATCCCGAGTGCCCACACTTACGGCACTGGAGCTGTCACGGCCGGCGCCTATCGCAACGCCAACCCCGGAGAGCAGCTCGCCTTGCACTGCTTCCGGGCCGAAGGGACCAAATGTTTTGGCTGCCCTTACTCCTACGGTTGAGGCATACTGTACAATCCGGCTCTTGAAGCTCTTTCAAAGCAAAGGACAGTAATTTTTTTTTCCAACCTTCCAAGGAATCGTTGCATTCTCATTGCGTTACGCCGGCTGTTTTTTGCTTCGAGGTCAAAGATATTTTTCTTCAGGCCTCGTTTCTTCGCAAAGAAGCCCCGTTGATCGTCGTATCGACTAGTATTGCATTGAAGTGGTGAGTATTTATATAATACACCGATTAAAAGGAGGTGTTTAAAGAGCGCCATGCACAGCTACGAATATCAGGAAATTATTAATTATTTTTATCCAGGCCGCGACAGTAACACCTAAGGAAAGCAGGGTATCGAGTTCTCTAGAATGAAGTCTAAGTGATCCATATTATGCCATCTAAAGCCATTGCCTCATATGACTGTAAAAGCTAATGGTTATTGTAACATTTAAACAGGACAAAATAAAGCGGAAGACGGCGCGATGTCTCTGTGCGGTCAGCGCCTCTGGCTTTTCCAGGTTTTAAGAGTTTCTTTATCCGGTTTGTACTTAAAGCATTCGACTCAATGTAGCCTTATGCTATTTTAATGAAATAGGAAAGCAGCCTTATCAAAAGAAAAACGGAGCGGGATACTTCTTTGCACTCTATAGATCACTGCTAGGGCACACGAGGAATGATTGAGAGTGATATTGCAGGCGTGAGATAGGGCGGACAGTGAAAAAATGTGAGGACACTTGATGTACGCGTCTAAGCACCCGCCGTGACCTGTTCGGCAGATGGTACTCATGGTGCAATATAGGATAGGCTGCGGCTGCGATATAGGATAGGCTGCGGCTGTGATATAGGATAGGCTGCGAAGAAATAAGGTGGCAATCTTTCCAGCTAGTCATGGTGTATGCTGTAGAAGTTATAAAAACCAGGGCGTAGGCGAGAAGCAGGGAGCACATGCTCTGCCTGTCATCTTCGCCTTTGTTTCTATGAGAAATACTCTTGAAAATGATGGGTCATGTCGCAAAACAAGCTACCCTGATTCCTTTTTAGCGTCGGCTCTTTTTGCCGCTCGGTCGCTGTTTACAAAAACAAACCAATAATCAAGAACAAGCAAAGGAGCAAGCAAACAAATAAAAACGTCCGGCGCTTATTTCAAGCTGTTTGTGTGGCTCTTAACGTACTGCACATCACAGCATACAGTTCTTAGCGAGCGGAGGCACTGAAGAAAAATGCAATACGTTTAAGAAACACTGTGGAACTGCTGCCGAGATTCCATCGTAGATGGTCTGTGAATTTTGCAATTGAAAATTAAAGAATATTTGCATGCCACCGGTGCTACACGAACTGAAACTTCGCGTGTCACGACGCCCTATTAGTCAATAGGAGAAATTACTCAGCTGATAATGATGGAAACATTTCAATTTGACCTAAAATTGTTGGTCGGTCGCCCCCTTCTCGGATTTCGTTGGATTTTGAAGCCGGTCTTGCCTTTTCGGCCAGCCTGCTGAAATTTCGGGTCTGATCTGGAAAGCATTTCCTCCCTCAGCTCAATAATCGTTTCTTTTTCCGCGAATGCAGCAACGGCATCGCAGCGCTGACGTCAGAACGCGCTTTGAGCATTCTTTTCTCTCACTTGTATTTATTGACTCACATGGCAAGGCAGTGCCTATTGAATGAGTTTTTTATTCATTCAGTCCATTCAGACCTGCGTAAGACCATTTTGTACAGACTGCACACCGACCATGGTTGCCTCTACTCTGGTTTGTTTTTGTCCACACTCGAACATTTTACTTTAAACGAACCGGTTAACCGGTTGCTTGAGTGAGCACCAGAAACTAACTTTAATCGCAGACCTTCCCCCAAGGGCTGAAAATGTTGTGTTATTCTTTGCTCATGTCTCATGTCATCTCATGGCTCATGTCAGGCTGAAAGCAATGCAAAGTTGGGGGAGAAGAACGACGGTGCGTAAACCAAGAAAAAAAGGTTTTCGACTGTTTTCAAGGAATTAGGTTGGTAATAAGCTTTAGCTCATACTGAAAAACGAATCTTTTTCAGGTATTACTGCAATTTTTTTATTCGTGAGCCTCCATTTACTTTTTTTATTTTTAAAGTCTTGCTTCTTACTTCTTTGCATTCTTGTTCGCTATCTGCATATCGGGTAATTTTATACCCTTCCCTTTGCCTCCATACGGTGTCGCCCCCACAGATAGGCGACGCCGTTCCTTACTACAGCACAGTGTGTTTTTACTGGCACTCACAATCCGCCGCTATTTTTATAATCACCGATTCTCCGTTTGAAAGACGTCTCACAGGCGCCATCTACTGTTACTTAACCGCTTTGTCTTTGCGCAAAGTGTGAATTGACTGTGCATTGCATAATCTAAGGGGTAAAAAGAAATTCTGTGAAACGTCTCTCATTGTGCCAAAAGAGAATGATATTTTAGGCGGCGTACGTAACAAATAAATTAAGCAAAAGAATAATTTGAACACAAAGCAGCGGTAAAACGTTCCACATCTCCAACGTACCGCTGCGCTCTCAAACTACTCTTTCCTTTTATTTTTTACACAAGAAAAACTGGAGCGTCATTGTCGTTAAGCAACGCAGCGGTGAGAAAACTGGCGCACTGTCCAGAACCCGTTATTACTGACTTGTAATTTACTACAAAGCAACGCTGTTGTATCAAGTAAAGCGGAAACAGAAAGAACTAGTTAAGGTGCACTTTTGCTTTTAAACTTGGAGTGCTATATTCTTCCCCGGAAGTATTTTTTCAACTTGAAAATGAACGTCCGGGACGCTCATGGTTCAGGGTCTATTCTTTGGGGCACATTAAGCCTCTTTCAGAGATTAGAAGATTTATCCTCTCCGCTTAAATGCCCCCTGTAATTGGCTCTTTCAACAACTATGGCTTTCATTGTTTTATTTCAAACGAAACTGAAGGCTGTTAAAACCAATAAATGAAATTGCTTGGAGGGTTTTCTCTCTATCGGCTTCGGGAATCACCTGCAGTTGTGTTGGCTTAGATTTTATACTCCATCACAAATCCCTTACGTTATTTCGAGTAACTTGCTTTTGTGCCTTTCGATAAAATTGGAAAAGAGGGGCTCAAAAGGTTTGCGCCTTGGCGAACTAGCTTTAAAGTAGAGGTTAATTAAGGTTTTAGGGATTACGTGGAGATTTAGTTTTTCCTCTTTTTGTTCGCAAACTCTGTCCGTCCGGTTTCTGTACGTACACAACATTGTCCACTTATATAGATCCTTTACGACCTGCTTAAGTGCACACGTTGAGTGCGGGAACGTGGTTCAAAAATTCTTGTTTCCTGTTTATGCTAAGTCTTTAAATACGCAGGTCTTTAAATTATCGACAACCTTAAAACATTACGAAGTGCATTCCAAAAGAAGGCAAGCACAACGGGGGGTGGCAGAAAGTTCGGACGGCGATTCTACGAAGCTTACCTTGCGAACTTGTTTTCCCAACCTGTAACTGTTACGTACCAGGGGACATGCTTGGCTTTACTAATACACCGCAAGATGTGCACTGCACGAGCCGTGGACACTTCGGTTAACAGACTGGCCTTAAAAGAAGGTGCCTTCATCCTGGTTTTCCTTATGGCGTGGTGGACACGACCACGCGTTTTTAAAAAAATACCTTTTTTGTCAAGAGTTCAGTGGGCAGGCTATCTTCGGAGGGTTCACTTAATAACACAAAACAAAGTAAACAGTGGTTCAGGGGTAGCCGTAGTCCGCTAGCCAACGCTTCCTCAGGCCAACGTTGGCTAGAGAGCTGAGACTCCTCCTACTATCTTGTTCACTTTGTATTGTGCTGTCTAGAATCCTGTCTTCCTGCCGTCTCACTACCGGGGCTGAACTTGGTGACACATTTTCTTGCTTGCATCCAAATGAAGGCAGTGCAGGAACAATTAAGGAAATTGCTATCTGGGAGTGGCATTGCTGATGGTTGTGCATGTCTGCTGTGCGCCAGCCTTCAGTGTTAGTGGTGCGAAGTCTTAATAGCGAGAACTTTCTTCGCTCTTGCCATGTATCGTGTAACATCGCGCTAGAGACTCGTCCCTCAAGTTGGGTCAGTGAGATAAAACCGACGTCGCATAATATATAGCCACAAAGCCTGTTACTGCCGTTTTGGTGGATGGTGTAAGGCAATATTTTGTGGTCTCGTGTATTCGTGGCTTCCTGTGGGTTACAAAAGAACCGTGCTGCTCGTAATGAAGTTCGATTGTTTTCATTTGGAAAGAGCTTATCTAACGGACGTGTTCCAACAGGTGAGGAAAGAAGCCTATTTTCTTTCTTTACTAATGCAACACATGCTACTATTTCTATTTCAAGCTTTCTTGTTGCTACTTTCTTGGTACTGCATGATAGAAGGCAATCTGAACTTTATTTTTATTCCAACAGATGCGACTCTCAGATCTCTCGACATACTTTTTCTGACCATTCTGCGCATCTGAAAAGCCGTTTTCGTTTGCGTGTTTTCCCCTTGTTTGCTTGCCATATGAATAATATTCAAAATGTGTGCAACTGTAAAGATGCGGGAGGCATGCGCCGAATTCTCAAAATAATTTTACTTTTTTGTGTGTAATTTTTTCTCCAGTGTCTTCCAAGTACCACAGAAATGCTCGTTCTGCACGTTTCTACATCCGCGTTTTGTCGAGAGGAATACTTTGCGAGCACATTTTTTTCTCTGTGTTGTTCTCACTTTTGGATGCTATAATTCCCACGAGCTAAGATAACCTTTCATTTTACCACACTCTATACCATTTCAGCTGGAGGCGTTATGAGTGGAAAGAAATGCATAGTGAAAATGATGTCTGGACTGGGGCCATTATTTCGAAAGCTTCTTCCTAAAGGCTGCGTAGAAAAGCTCCGACTAGAAGAACAAACGCTGGTTTATTCACCGCGATGTCTTACTTCGCATCGGAAAAATCACCACCTTCAACCCGAAGAGGGAAATGATTTTCTGCCGCTGATTTACGGTCTTGGAACGAGAGCTTTCTGCAAAGAGATGATGCTGTATCTCTCTTCCTCGCTGCACACGTGGTGCATCGAATCGTTTCATTTCAATTTACTCGTTCTTTATTGTGTCATTTTGGAATCTTTACGATGGCTATGTGCAGGAAGAGGAGCAATGATGGCTTGGAAACTGAAATAAAGAATCCCTAATAATATTTATTAGTGTTGGGGTAGTTACAATTGCAGTTATAATACTATCAAACTTAAGTTACCAACAACCAATATAAAATGAGAATTTTTAAAACATCATCTACATCACGCTCCTCAACATGTTAAGTTACAAGAAATTCGTCAGGTCAAAACTAGCATTCCCATCAAAAGTTTGCAATTCTAATCAAGCTTTTCTCATTGATTCTCTTGAGGCTATTCAAAATCGCGCTGCCAGGTTCACTGATGCATCGTATTCTTATATCAGTGTTTCTGTCTTGAGATACAGCACCCGGTTTATCACACTGATCACTCCGTTGTCGCACTTCTAGCATATCTTTATTTCATAAAATCTTCACCAGCCCTATGCACACCGTGCCTTATAGTCTATCAACCCGCCTATCACCTACACGTTGCCAATACACTATCACACGCTGTCACCTTTTCCCCGCACAGCTGCAGGCCGGAACGGCTTTCCAAGCGGCATTGCTGTCATCACCTGCTCATCCAAGTTCATTGTAAACGTCAAAAAAAAATATGTACTATCGTAACAATGTTTTCCTAATATTAACCCCGCCTTATGTAGTACCCTACTCCTGGGGCCATTAAGAAAATGAAATGAAATGGAAACAAGACCCCAGGCCGCTGAAGGTGTCCATTAACGCTATCGCGCCATACCCTTGAGGAGGAGCTTAAATGTCCCCCGAATTTCTCCTTTGCTTCGCCCCGTTCTCTGCCAAATGCTATTCCTTCCAAGTTGAGCATTACAGCAAACATAGTTACCTGCAGCTTGTTTTCAAGTAAACAAGATGTTTTGCATATTGCGAAATCACCCGCCGCGGTGGCTCAGTGGTTAGGGCGCTCGACTACTGATCCGGAGTTCCCGGGTTCGAACCCGACCGCGGCGGCTGCGTTTTTATGGAGGAAAAACGCTATGGCGCCCGTGTGCTGTGCGATGTCAGTGCACGTTAAAGATCCCCAGGTGGTCGAAATTATTCCGGAGCCCTCCACTACGGCACCTCTTCTTCCTTTCTTCTTTCACTCCCTCCTTTATCCCTTCCTTGACGGCGCGGTTCAGGTGTCCAACGATATATGAGACAGATACTGCGCCATCCCCTTCCCCCCCCCCCCCCCAAAACCAATTATTATTATATTGCGAAAAGGTAAATTTTAGCTACTCCGATGTTTGCCGGGTTGGAAAGAAACGTACGCCGGTAGTTCTCGGTCTCACAGTCTGATACGTTAGCTTTGTGACGCCGATACTGAGCTGAGGTGGTGAAAGGATGGGGACAAGAGATACGGGCGCTTGTAAACGTTGCCCTAAAAACACATGACTTCAGTCTTTCAATTTGCGGGCCCTGCAAGCTTCGAATTTTAATTAAATGCTGTGGGTTGCCCCAAAGTTAGATTTGATGTAGATTTGGAATCTTACTGATATCTTTTTACCCCGGTGCGTTAATTCAAAACTACTTAATTTAACTTGAGATGCAAACATAAGAGCGGCAAATGTATTCGCGCTTTTGCGTGCGTGCGTGCGTGCGTGCGTGCGTGAGTGCGTTCAGAGAAGTTCCGCAATGCAAAAGTGGTTGAACTAAGAATTAAAATGTTACGATGTAGCTGTAATGCCTCTTCCATAAATAACGTTGAGGACGAGCGCATCTCAAAAAGAAACTGGCTTAAGATCCCCGATGATTTTTGAGAAAATAAAACTTAACGTCAAGGACTTCCGTCAACTTTTACTTTCTGCGTTCGTTTTGCTGAACCGCCCATTTTTCACTTATTATATTTTGTTCCTAGGTGTTAATCTGCCTTGGCGACGTAGCAATGTTTCACTGACTACTCTTAGCTGCACAGAAAGTCCCCATGTTTCTTCTTTCTAAGCGCTCTGTTTTTTTCCTCATTCGTCTGATACTTGCTGGATCACAAATGTTATTGCAAAAAGCTTCTCGCCGTGCCGACCAAAAACAAGATACGGTTGTTTCCGCGTTAACTTCCGAAAAAGTATTACTGCTGACGCTGGTGGCCGCCTCGAGCTTAATCTAATTTTCCGAAAGGAACGTGAATTTCTTCTGTCATATATAAATTACATTAGGCGCGCTGGATTTTTCTTCTACGTCTGCAGTTTTGCGATTTTGTCAGGTCCGAACGTTTAATCTCGCCTATTTTCGCTTTTTATGCTCTACTTTCCTAACTTTATTCAATAAGCGCCTTCGTTCAAATGATCTTGTGGAGTGGATTCGCAGCCTGTCTTATGTACACTTTCAAAAAAAGATGCCGCCACCGTCTGGAAAACGTTGAAGCAACAAGCGTTAGCTGATTGGTTTACTAGAAATAATGTGAATGAGGTTAAAGTGAAGTGCACTTACGAATTTGTATGTTTAGTTTCCCATATGTTAATTAATTACCATTGGATGACATTTTGGATTTATAAGTGACGTCAACAATCGATCACCAATTCGATGTATCAGCGACGTCAGCAATGGATCTCCAATTCGATATAGACTACTAATGTTGTCACCAATAAATCAACAATTGGGTTGCTATATCGATTTACTATGGGGGCCGCCATCTTGAGTTCCTCAGACTTGGAAATTTTGACACCGAAGGGAGGTGGTAGCAGACCCCAAGAGATCGAGAAACGTGATGAGTAAGAGCTCACGCTCTTAAAATATCATTTTAGCAAACCTAGAAATGCACTCTGAAATTTCAACTCAGTACGTGTCCGCGAAGAAATGAAAACAAGTTAAACAACGAAAGAAGGAAGGATGCGCAATGGCACTTTTCGCATCGTTCTTTCAATGGTGGCACTAAGCTTGCCCTGGCGGCTATCTTCTGTTTTCTGTAAAATGATTGATTAACAAAATAATGATAGATTTACTAATACCCCTGTCACACTAGCAAATTTAATGTCATTCGTTTTGAATGGCATTCGCACCTAATGCGATTAACTTGCTGCTACACGGGAACATTTAATGTCATTAGGTTCGAATGACATTCGCTATCGAATGAGTTCACGAAACTCATTCGCGTTCGATGTCGAACCGACTGTGTACTCTGGACACCATACGCGCAGCAGAAACAAGCGACGCGAAAAAATAGTGTGCGCACTGTCAAATTCAGAAATTGTATTTATTTAGTTCTGCTAAAAAATGTTAATTTTGGTGCGAACTTCTCCACATTTGTAGTTGTCGTGGATAGCTATTCCTCTCGGTCCCAGCAGCAGGCAACGGCAGCAGTCGACCGTGAAGCAGGGCCTTTCCCGCGACCGCCGATCATTTTGGGTTGCGTGTTTCTTGCTGGTTGGCGTTCCATGTTCGTTTAGCTCGGAAGTACTTAAAGATGTCACTGAGCTCTTCACCTTTCAGAAGTCATTTCCACGCTCCACGCGTCGCCGCGCGCCACCGTATCAGCCATTTTGTTTGTTTACATTTTTCGAATTTGTGGTTGACTTTGTACTTGGCTTGGCTTTTGATGGCTGAAGTGCCGCAGAATGGCCAGAAATAATATTTTAAGCTTATAATATTGTGCAGAAATGTTCTCATCCGCTTTTAAAACACAACACAGCAATTTGTAACATATTTTATGCGCGTTGATGTGTTGGAATTGTACTTTTTTTTTTCACTGATCGTCACAGCCATCATATTCGAATGACATTATTTTTTACTGTGTAGCACCGAAAGTCCTCGAAAGGCATTCGAGGCATCGAGTGACATTCGATTGGAAATGCAATAAATTTGCTTATGTGACAGGGGTATAAGACGAACTAAATACGACGAATTTGCGCTAGCACAATCGCGCCTGAATTTTTTGTACACCACAGTACTTGCATCCCAAGCATAATATCTTTTTCCACTGTCTAATTCAATCTGAACGTGTCTCACGATTCCAACAGGTCTCACAATTCTCACCGGTGGAAACTGTTTAAAACTGTCACCTGTCGTGGCAGTGGCACACCGGTTAATTGCAACACCACAGCGCCAGCAGTGGTATCAGGACTCCTCGCGACCTGTGATTATAAATAGACTGACTGATTCCGGCAGGTAGATGGAATCTAGGCGACATACAAGAAGTGCATGCGCGGAAGAGATCTTTAATGCTCTCGCATTGTACTCTTAAGGGAAGATTATGCGATATGTAATATTGAAAGAAAGAACAGTATCTATGTCTGCGAGGCGACACGCAAAAAGAACCCCAGGCCGCTTTAGGTGCCCATTAGCGTTGTCTCGTTATACCCTTAAGGCCGAGCTCAGCTGTCGCCTCAAAATTTTCACTGGGGAATGTGTGCGGAGTTTTTATTGCCTGGAAAGTCGTTCACATAGGTTAAAAGAAGGTCTATGGCAAAGCCCAGCAGGAGAAAAGGGTTCGCTTGGGAAGTGAAAGTGGGGCCCTCCTGTCTCCTTAAAAGAATTTTCTGGGAGGATGTGAACCATTTTCGGTCATCACTATCGCTGCTGCCGCTGTCACCGCACTGGGTTGCCTTGGTTTCGTCTGGCGTGCTGCTCTTCGATTACTGAGATCTCTGAGGCTGCAGGCTTGGCCGTCCTGAAAGGAGGCGAGACGTAAAGGGGAGAAGTGCCGGGGAAACCCCCAGTCATTCACACAGTTTGCACCGGGTTTTGAGTTACAGTGAGCTACCAGTTTTTAGAGCACGTCTATTTCTCAGAAAGAATTTGGGGTGAAAGGCATATGCAGCTTTGTCAGCTATCTGGATTGGATACAAGGGCTTTCATTTAGAGTCCCTTGAATCCTGCCTTGCCTCTTCATTTGTTTGTTAATCGTTAATTGTCGGAGGCGTGCGACCTGCACAACTATATTTCAAGCACAGAAAATGGTTTCAAGCTAGAAAAGAAGTAGATCTAACTAGACAGCCTAGTCAGAAAACGTTCGTCAGGTTAGTGCTAAGTGCTCAAAGTAAAATGCGCAGGAAAGGATTGTCGCTGAGCTATTGGGATTTTATATTGAATCCAAAATAGAGATGAAAAGTTTATTAATACAGTGTGCACTTTAATCGTGGGTCTTCTCTCAAATGGCGCTCAGCCCAGCAGTTATTTTGCCGACTCAAATGAGACCAGATTACTCAGCGCTTTATTTGCTGTTACGTCAGTACATGCCGTTCTCCTCTTGAATTGAACTTTGTTTTTGCATTGAAATGTACAACGTCCGGCGAGTACGTGTGGATGAAAAAATATTTTGTCAACTCATGTGCTTAGGGCGAAGAATAGCAAAAACTGCTGGTCCGAAAAAGGGTATTTCTAGCCTTCGAAATAGGACGGATTGCAGTTTTCATTCTGTGGTTGATGTCTAATCAACCTGAATTCTGGAACTTTTCGTTTTGCCAGCCACTTACGGCAGCATATTCGCGAGTTACTTTTTGAAAAACGAGAGTTGATTAATTGAAACGTTGTCTCGAACACTTAAATGTTTCCCAGAAAACTAAATTTGTTGAGTGAGTTTGTGCTGGAGTTTCACAGCTCACAAAACTTGTACAAAGGAAAGCGTACGCGAAAAGTGCTGACTGTCGGCCTATTTTATTATTAGCAGCGATGGGAGTATTTGCTTCATACTGCCGATCGAACATGGAAACATACAGGTAAATAACGCATTATATAATGTCCGTCGTAATGCATCGCAACATTGGCATGTGCCATCACTCTAAATTATGAAATTTTCTAATTGATTTCAATTGAAGAATAAAACAACATTACAATAGGTGCGCTCAGCAGTTATCCTGCAACAGGCTTATCCTACAAGTTAATGTTGCCCATTGCGTCAAGTTGTCCTGGTTCCTGTCTGGTACAATGCATCCTTCATGCTGCAGACGCTGCAGTTGCGTACCAAAAAATCATTCATAGGCGCCCAAAATTGTTGGTTAATTTTTTTTTCCCTTTCTTGTGTTTGGTCTCGATGTGCTACAAAATTTTCCGTCAGGTGGTAATTTTGTGACTTTTGATCATGCGCACCTAACAATGTCTGTTAGGGCCACTTGAGGCTTTTTTTTCGTGTTCGTTACACAAAACACACTGTACTTGTTTTGTGCAGACGGGCTGCTTTCAAACCGTTTTCTGTAGTAGTAGTAGTAGTAGTGGTTTATTAAAAAAAAAGAACGGAAGGCTTCCACTTGTCACAAGAATACTTTCCCTCCCCTCTCAACGAAGTTGTTGATACAGCGTCTAATAGATGTACTTTAATTATCCCCATGCTCATTGTGGGGTTGAAGCTACCTCGAACATCGTATTATGTTAGCAATCCGGGCCACACGATGGTGATGGCTTATATCAGTAACAAGTGTTCAAAGATTAACCACTATTGCGCGCTGCATTTTATATAGAAGTCAAGGAAAAGGTGTAACATAACAGGGCAAGAAGCAACATAAAAGCAAATCCAGCTAAAAGACAATTTCGTGATTCGTATTTATCGCCCAGGTTTTATATCCACCATCTAGCTGAAAGCTTTGACCATCGTTCAACAACTCTTCTTCCAGCACGGCATGGATATCATGGAAGTGTTGGGTTTAGAGCATCCGTAAGATGTGTTGCCGTTGCTTCGTTGGTGGTAGGAGCAGTCCTGCAAATTATTAACGCGAGAGCGCTAGAGGCCCCGTTCCTCATATAATCCGCCGTCGATGCTGAGAGCGAAAAATCACGGGCATGGCTCTGGCAGGTGGTAGCCAGTGAGAAAACTAGCAGGCAGGTGACCACCTAGGTCACGTGAACTTGTGGCGTCATCACGACCTGCACATCGGGCAGTTAGCAGACTGCATGCCCACCGTGGCAAGTGGCAGTTGAAGGAATGACTGGTCGTTAAGGAAGAGCAACCCGGGCCGCACAAGGCCCACCGCTGGGAGCGCCTGCCATCGCACGGCAGTGACGCCTCACTTAACCGCTGCATCACTGCGCCAGGAAGGGTATGAGGACTCCCAGGAATCTCAGTGTAAAGCAGAAAATGACATTCTGCATATATGGGAATTAACCCATTAACGCTATTGTGTCATGCCCTTCAGACGGAGCTTAAGAGTACCCTCCAATTTTAATACCACTTGACGCACTAAATGGAGATATTTAAAAAAAAACATGTGGGACAGTTACAGTGCACGAAAAAATTCCTATTAATATAGCAAATTATAAAGTTGCATTGATTTTAAATAATTTATCAGAACTTTGCAGAACGGAATTATACTAGATTTTGATAGTGCTCATTACTTATTTCAAACCAGTCATAAGACAGTCAGAAAATAGTTTTAAATGCTTTGCCACAAATAGATGTTAGCATAGGGCGTTTTGTGCGTTATTCAGAGTCACTGTTTCCAACTTTTACACTTCAGGAATTAGCTTACAACACATAACCCTAAAGCTTATGTAGCAGAGCGCATACGAAACACGAAAAAAAACGAATAAATTATGTCACTTAGGTTTCAGGCTTTCTTTCCGTACAGGACAAGTACCAGTTTCATCAGTCGCGTAGGCGAATTACACTACTTTACTTTACACACTACTTTCTAACAAACCCAATTCGCTCGCTCATCGGGCTTCCATTGGAGGTCTCTCCATTTGGGACAGCAACACATATTCGCCTCGTCAGCACAACAGAGGCACTTGCGCCATTTTGGAGTAACTGACAGGTGTAGTCGACCTCTCACGTCGGAGCTGACGTTCGCCCGCCACCTCGAGTCAGTCGATGTTCTGGGACGGAAAGGCTCCCATAGCAACGAAGGCGACGCAACAAATCGACGCAACCAATGCTAATAAATCGGGCTCCAAATATGTCTACTCTTTCATGGTTTCCGCTATGAATTGGTCCCAAAAACAAACTGCGTACTCGCGATGGGATCGCACCAAAACCTGAAGCGCTGCCAACTTATTCTGCATGGGGTTCCTCATGAATTTATGCTTTTTTATTGGTCTGACTTTTTTGAATTTCCTCCGAGAGAGCTGTTCTTTAAACGGTGGTAATTTTTTTCCTTCCTTCATAATGCTACCGTCCCTGCACTCAACACGCTAAACACCATCGCCTGTTTCCTTTGTTCTAACGTCAACATCGACTCGCAGCTCTGCCCAAGCGTCACCCTGCTGTCACGAGAGTGGGCCCTTGCAGCAATTCTCGGGCCCTTTATTTCTTTCTTTCATTTATGCCCCGTCCGTTATTCTTTCATTTGTCCTATCTGCTCCCAACACAGCTCCTGTCAGGCAGGGTGCAAGTGTTTGGACGCAGAAGGAAGGAGAGAACTAAGAGAATTGGGGAAGGTTGGCGTGGTTCTTGGTCTTTGTCCATGGCCTTCCTTCCTTCCTTCCCATCGAATGACGGACGTCAAGGCGTGCCCCCGATCGCCTGCCCTGGCTCCCATATCACGGCGTGGGGGTTCGGGCGCGCACGTCTCCGAGGCCATTTCCAATATCCGCGCGGGCACTGCTGCCGGCTACGCCACTATTGCTCTCCGTTCTTCTCTTGACGGTCCCCTGGCAAGCATAAGCCCACGCATGCGAAGGGGACGAGCCGCTCTTCTTTTTATACGTGCTTTTGGGAAAAGATGAGTACGTTTGCGCGTTCTCTCTTCCCTCATCTTCCACCGTGCCTATGGCGCATCGTTTACTGGCGGTCACAACGGCACTCGGCCTTTCCTGGCCTGATCCACAGAAGACCACCATCCTCTCAAATTGTGGATACCGTTCACCCTCTGCCGTTCGGATTACACGCTGATCCTCATCTTCCAGCAAGGATGAGGCAGGTCCTGTTCGATGGGATAAATATGCAAAGACACCTCGATAGTCTTCGTATTTCGGAGGTTTCCTCTGAGGATTTATTTTCGCCTATGTGCTTGCTTAAAACTAAGCCGAAGCCTCGATTTAGCATCCAATACTGTAACGTAAGTTCGCCCGCAAAGGTGGGCGAACTTTATCTAATGTCTTTGTTTCCGTAGGTTTGATCTGTGCGCAAAGAAGGTCCCTGGCTACGGGCCTTTAGCGCCACTGTATGTCAGAATTCTAGTGGGCATGCACCACTATAAAAGTTAAAGCGGGTTCAAATTGTATTTTCATTCTCGCAAGCTTCATATCACTACGTTTGAGAACTTGTTCCGGGTATTCGCTTCTGATGAGTTGTTTGCCTCTAAGTGCAAAACGTCAAATATTTCAACATATTACACCGAAAAAGCTCGCGAACTCATGTATGACGACTGTCGACGGCCATTTAACTGCTTGTTTACACCAAGTAAACTTTTTCTCTCGGTTATACGGAGAACTCATGCTAAAGCGTCTAATATTGGCAAAACGCTCATACACAAAGGCAACTACCTCGTCACCACTTCTTCCCTAAGAAAAAGATTTTAAAAAAGGTTTCATTTTTGCACGTCAGGATGGCATTCTAAATCCTCGGAATTTATAGAGCCTTCGAGACTCGTCTTGGAGGCGGTGGGTTCGGCATTAACAATAGAAATGTTTGAGTATGTGCAAATACATATACATATGTACTACGAACAGGGATACCATAAAAGCCATTAAGTTCCACCGACTCTATCCTATTTTTTTCCCTGACTGCGTTTTCAAATTCTTCATTTTTTCTTCTTAATTTTCTTGTTTCTGCAGGCCCACCTAACTAGAAGCACGGCATTGTACAGAGGCTTCGTCATACATCAGAAAAGGGCTTAGTGCTTGCCCTAGAGACGCCCCTCTGTAAAAGACAACAGGCAGTTTTCTATTCTTCCATTGTAAATGGCATTTCTCACCAAGGCCGCTTAGCAGGATGGTGCAAGAACATCGTGGTTTTGTTTTGTCTCTATCCAACACGTTCATCTTTCCTTCCCTTTTCCTAACGCTCTTTTTTCCCCTGGTATGTAGACTCAAGATGCGCACCATTTCCTTCTCTCCAATGGAAGCTCCAAAACTGTCTTCTCCGAATCATTACACGCAACTCCGGGCTTCTTTGTCAAACTCCGTTTTTTCTTTTTCCCCATCGTATTTTTTTACCTGTGTTTCTGCACCGCTTGTTTTGTCGCTAGTTTTCCCGTGCTGCTTTTTCAAACCCCTCAGCTGTTCAAATCCTCATCTGCAGTCCTGTGTTTTGGTTAAGTATTTGCATTTGGGCTCGTATTTTATCCCACACGACAGAAGAAGCGGTATACTGTTGGTAAGCCCAAAAACAAATGATGCGGGAAATTGTTCCGGCAAAAAATAACCGCCGGTATTGAAGTAGACCGAGCTACCGTCCCCACGCTTTAGACTTGTTGAGTGGCGGTGGCAAGAGCGAGGTGAACAGAGGCTGTAATAAAAATGAAGTGGCTCAGGACGGTGAGGCATGCGATGATTTTCGCTGCACTTGTCTAACGCAGTGTATATATATATATATATATATATATATATATATATATATATATATATATATATATATATATATATATATATATATATATATATATATATATATATATATATATATATATATATATATATATATATATATATATATATATATAACAGAGGGATAATAACTTTTTTATCAGTACTTTAAGGTCTGAATCATGTTTTGCGACGAGAAACTTGTACTACTTTTTGTGCAGGTATGTACATAATTGTGTACAATGCGATCTGGTGGTCGCAGATTTTTGGCAGAGACGATCGCAATACAAAAACGCTCTTTAATCTGTTTAATTGTTATTTTTATCACCTTCCGGGCCAGCTGGTAGCCCCGGGTTATAACCGGGGCATGGCGGTTGATGAGCAAGTGACTAATAGCGAATAGAATCAGGGAAAAAAAAAATTTGTAGTTATTCTGGCTATTCCGCGCAACATTTTTTTTTTTTTTGACACTCCTGAACCTGATCTGAGGTAGTTCAGTTAATAATATTGACTGTAACCCGTTAAGAATAACATGGGACTAACAAGAAAAAAAAATGTGCAACTAAACATGATGCACTTTAAAGCATACTTTTCATGAGTTAAAATAGAGCACTGGAGCAGTTAATTCTTTTATATATATATAATTCACATTATGGAACCAGTAAGTGTTCGTAAAGTTACTCTGCAAAATTTCTCAAAATGAGCCGGTTACACATCGTGGTAAGTTATTTCATTCTCTAATTTCTTATTTTGATGGTTTCCTCATAATAAGAGATGGCAGTTTCTAATATGAATAATAGTTTTATAGTAATAGGTGTATGGTTTAACCAGTGGATGTATAGCGAGAACGACAACGTTCCAGTGAGGTCGCCTAATGCAGTACGTCCGTATTATCAAGCCTCCACGTGCAGGTGAAAGAACGCAGACACAAGAGAAAATTTGCGCCGCACATCTGTGCAGTCTGTGAGCACAAAGCAGGTCACGCTTTATGCCTAAGTAAGCCTTTTTTTCTATTCATTCTTGTGTCTGTGCTTCTGCTCAACGTCACGTTCTCCAATACAACTGGAAAGGGGGGGGGGGGGGGGGGGGATATTAACGGCTAGTGTAAACCGTTGGCGTGTCACGCGCTAGATGCCGATAGAATGGGTCGTAAAAAGATTAAAATCCGGTAAAGAATCTTCACAAAACGCACCTTTAGAAGACCCGAAGAGTGATCATAAACAATTCCCGCGTTCTCCTTGTAGTTTAAAAGGCAACTTTTTATGAGCACAAATTGGTAGCGGCTATTAATCCGCATGTTCCTGATCGAAATACTTCCAGGTTATTTTAGAAGCTTTCGAGATGCAGTGCAGAAGCGCACCTTTCAATAAATTTATAATTTTCCGGTTACTGTTGCCCGTTTTGTTGGAGTTTTTTTTTACGCCGTGTTTTGTCTATCCTTATTTGAGCGCGACCTTGCCGTTATCTCCTTCCCTGCGCCGGGCATATCCGTCATTTAGCTGTTACGTGGTAACTGGCTGTTAGCGAGGATCTGAAGGAATTCCAGATCAATAGACGCCAGTTGAGATTTTTTGTGAAGACTCGGCTATATCCGGATAATGACGACCTACAAGTGAACATGGACAGGTTGACACTAAATAAACCTGTATGCAGTTTTTTTTTCTTTACGTTACTTGTAAGCAGCCATGTATCAGCTCGATGACGCAGAGTATACATGTCTACTTAGAATCGTCGCCTGCTATCTGCGTCTCGGTGGTAGCATTTGTTTTTAATCTTATTTACTTTAATATAGTATCATGCTTCCTATGTGGGCTCGGTCTTGCGGGTGGAAGGAAATAGGACGCTAACGCTGGCACAATCATACATTGTCGCAGGAAACCAATGTACCCCATAAAAGCCGGCGGTGAGCCGGGAACGCGCATAACGCAAGTAGAACAAGAGCTATGTGGTAAATTTTTTTCGGTGCCTACTATCTTTCACCCGCCGCGGTAGCTCAGTGGTTAGGGCGCTCGGATACTGATCCGGAGTTCCGGAGTTCGAACCCGACCGCGGAGGCTGCGTTTTTATGGAGGCAAAACGCTAAGGCGCCCGTGTGCTGTGTGATGTCAGTGCACGTTAAATATCCCCAGGTGGTCGAAATTATTCCGGAGCCCTCCACTACGGCACCTATTTCTTCCTTTCTTCTTTCACTCCATCCTTTATCCCTTCCCTTTGGGTGCGGTTCAGGTAACCAACGATATATGAGACAGATACTGCGTCATTTCCTTTCCCAAAAAACCAATAATAATAATTACTACCTTCTTCACACCCTTTTTTAGCAAAAGAGAGCGCGCTTAAAAAAAAGGTGGTAGCGTTTTAACGTAGCCAAACCAAGGATACATGCGAAAGTATGTGTTTAGACTTGTTGGCTCATGGTTTTGCTTTGCCGGGTCATCGGCACGTCTGGCAGCCACATCAGTCTCAGGGTAAGCTCTGCTAGAGGTTAAGCCTTATTTGTTCGCGCCGCAGATGAACACGAGCCGTGATAGGCTGCGGCGATAGCACAGTGCCCTCGTGCGGTGGCCAGCGAAGTGTATCTGTTCGCGCCACCGTGGGTTCGAAACACAGTCATGGCAATATTTGTTTTATTTCTGCATAGTCTGTTGCTACGCTCGGTTTCGCCAAGATCACCTTCAAGATCAAGCTTCACACAAACTCGGTGAGCCGGTTTAGACCTCGCGAAGTAGTCCTCTCGCACTGCAACGTTTTCTGGCACCGCAAGAGTAAACGGAGCAAAGGCCTTTACCACCGTTACATATCCGGCGCGAGAAGACGTGAAACGGACGTGTAGCGGCCGCAAAACTGCTCTCTCTACTGTGCATGTAAAATGAGCTTTATATGCAAACTTCAGCATCGAACATATAATACGAACCACCCGAAAACGCACCTTCGGCTTGTGTTGGTATCTCGGGGTTAGAAAAGCCTTCAGGGCGTTGCACGAGCTGACATCTCTCCATAGCTGTCCAGCTCGTGGTGCGCATGCGCGCTACCGCGTGCGGTAAGCGCAGGAGGCTGTCAAGAGATACAGCTGCAGGCGAACTGGTCAAAGGCCCTAGCTATCTTTTTAGCTGTATATAATGAAATTCTTGCAAGCGCAAATCTAAACAGCATCAGATAAAAACATGCATTTTTTAAGCGTTTTACTTTTTTTAACTGTCTGAACCTATATAAACCCCGCGAAATCAAAGCAACAGCCGGCAATAAGGAACCTTTGTTTGGGGCTAGAGCTCTACATGAATTCCTGCTGATATTACTTACCGCAACGACGAAGTATGTATCCCTTGCAGCCGCTATGAAAAATGTACTTTCTATTTTTCAAGCAAGAGACGACTGCACAGAGTAGACAGGACACAGAAGAAACGAGCAACACGAGTGCTAACTTCCAACAATTTTTATTACACACATGCAACATATATATACATCAAAGACACGTCATCACTTCTGCTAACAGTACCGTTGCCTCAGGAACAAGAGTTCTTTATCACATGAAAAGATAGAGGAAGTGCTTACTCATGTCTCGCCCGAAGCATTTATCCTTTCAGCTTCAATTCTTAATCGGGTGGTCATGTCGCTACTTTTTGCTAGCAAAACAGGTTTTTCAAAAATTGGTTTGCACGTTTTAGATTCGCATGAACGAATGTGGTCAACAAGTGATTTCTCTTTCTCGTCCTTGACGTCGCGTGCGTGTTCCATCAATCGCTGATTGAGGCACCTCCCCGTCTGGCCGATGTAATGACCCCCGCACGATAACGGTATTTTGCATACGACACCTTCAAAGCATGTCACATACATTGTGCAAGATTGAAAAAACCAACAACAAAACAGAACACGTGGATGCACGACTCGTCATCACAAGCCGTATGTGACATGCTTTGAAGGTGTCGTATACAAAATACCGTTATCGTGCGGGGGACATTACATCGGCCAGACGGAGAGGTGCCTCAATCAGCGATTGATGGAACACGCACGCGACGTCAAGAACGAGAAAGAGAAATCACTTGTTGACCACATTCGTTCATGCGAATCTAAAACGTGCAAACCAATTTTTGAAAAAACTGCTGTGCTAGAGCTGAAAGGATAAATGCTTCGTGCGAGACATGTGTAAGCACTCCCTATATCTTTTTATGTGATAAAGAACTCTTGTTTCTGAGGCAACGGTACTGTTAGCACAAGTGATGACGTGTCTTTGATGTATATATATGTTGCATGTGTGAAATAAAATTTGTTGGAAGTTAGCGCTCGGGTTGTTCGTTTCTTCTGTGTCCTGTCTACTCTGCGCTATAGTCTCTTGCTTGATCATGCACCAACAAGCCCAAAAAACCACGCTTTTGAATTCTATTTTTCGATTGAATAAGAGGAGCAGTTTTCAATGCTTTTTTCTTGCAATGAACGTTCATGATGATTTTGTTTTGTTTACAGTTCTTTTTGTCTTTACGGATGTTACGTTATTACGAACTGCGCGGAAATATTGCTGCTTGGGGAAAATTAATATAGTCCTTTTTAACGCCCTATCGATCGGTAGAAAAGGTACGCATTTTTTTATTTTTGACTGGACAGCATTACTTTCATGAAAAACGGGGGTAAGTGATGTGTAAAGCCCTGGTATTGCGCGCGATCAATGAGAGACACTGCCGTGGAGGACACCGGGTGATTTTCAGCCAAATGGGGTTCTCTAACGTGATACGATGCCGCACAGTAAAGGAGCGTGTTTTCCATTCGCCCCCATTAGCGGACAGCCGAATCCAGGACTCGACACAGCACCTTGTACACAGCAACCCTTCGTCCTATATATTCAGCCAACAAGGCGGGTCATGGCTAACATCCCCGCATGTCACACATAATGTGTGAATATATACACAAGAGGTAAATAACCATATATATAGGATGTGCTTAAAGGCTTGTAGCGGCGTGAAATAGGTCAGAGTAGAGCTAAAACTGTAAAATATGAGTGCGCTTCAAATCGCAAGTGCAAGCTGCAGGCGAGCAGCAATGGTATATAGCACATGGTGTTGATTACTTCTCTTTTACTGTGCCAGACAAGAGAAGGTTTCCGCCACGGTGCGTTCTAGTCATATAGTGCCAGCAGTTTCTTAAAACGCAAAAGACATCGTTTAAGCCTTGTCGAGTTCAGTCTAACGTTTCTTCTTTTTTTTCAGTTTTCTGGCGCATAGCTTAAACAAGTACGCATAAAAAGCCTACAGCTAAGAGTGGTCGCTTCGAGCGCCTTAAGTGATAAGAATGCATTCTCTTCGACGTTTTCCTGTCTTCGTGATGAACGGATTTTACTTGTGTCTCGCCGCTTCACCGGCATTCAACTCCAAGAGCGAAAACCAGTTCCAGTCAAAGATACCAGACGCTTTCAAGGTAAAGAAACGCCGAATATAACTTCAGGTAACCCAACTTTAAAACGAACTAAATCTATCCCTACCCGAAGCTACAATAAAACATCACGAACTCATGCAGTGGATATACGCCCTTTTGCGGTGCGCTTTTGTCCGGGGTGACAAAAGAAAGCGATGAGCTTTCGTACGGATCAGCTCAAAGTTGGTAAGATGATGTCTGGCCCTCGGCTAGGCAGAGTTTCAGGTAACGATGTTGTCTAGGCCAACCAAGCAAAGCCATCTTTGGTATTGTTTACAAATCCATTGCTCAGCACCTTTAGACATACAATTGTATTACATATGCAATTATCTCCAACTAATACACTTTACTATCTCTGCGGTAGCTGCGCTTACTACCGTAGGTGTATAGTGGGTTCTTGCGCTCTAACCTCCTTTCCACCACCCATGAGACTTGGGACGCGCTGTCCTCCCCATGTTGAACTCTTTGGAGCTGCGTGTTTTCAGTTTATGCAAACTCATGGCATGGAATGAGACACCGTTTTAGGACGCAGGTCTTTATTAGCTCGAACGGGTTGGGGAGAGGAGGGGAGAGGGGACTGCAGCCAAGCGTATTTGAAGAATCTTTTGACATGGCGTTTCGCCGCCACCTTTCATTGCTTATGTTTGGATTCGCAGAACTTCTGCCTGTTTCCGCTCGTTGCGGCTGTGCGGGACACCAACACCAATCCCATATTCAAATGCCTCACAGCGACGCGCGTCAACTTTGACTCGGAGGCCCCGTCAGCAACCTATCGGTGGACTTTAAATATTGACGGATGCGAAAAAGAGTAAGTAACCTCATTTCAAAGGTTAGAAAGAGTCAGTACACCTGTAACCAACTGTGGGTTTGAAGTAGCCTTCGGTATTTTTTTTTATCGAGTTGCTGGGAATCCTCGCAGTGGTAGTGTATGAATACAACAAACATTTCCACAGGCAGCCGAATCAAATGCCTCCCGACTTACTCTTTCAAGGCGGCAGCTGTACGGGACACTTTCCTCGCAATCTCGTCGTCATCGGCGCCATCCTCAGACATTCATTGCGTCCGCAAGGCTAAGTTTCCCTGTTCGCGCATGCATTCAAAAAGCTTAAATCTCAGCTGCTGCTCTCCACACTTACAAGTTTTACTAGAAAAGCTGATTCATTGTCGCGTTGTAATTCACCGCCCAACAATATTATGTTATTTTAGTCAAGGTCGTATAACGAGATAACAATGTCGTTAACATAAAATTCACGTCACGCCACTGCACCATGTGGTACTGAACCTTAAAATCGCCCTGAATCACGTATTGAAAATGCTCGTATGAAGCATGAAATGCCGTTAGGTTCCATTCACGCCAAATTTAGGTGAACCAGAGGTCGAAAATGAAGCCTAATTTATCCGAAAATTCCGAAACTCTGAAACTAAAAGCCCTGTAGCTACCCGCAGGAGCCGCATAGGCAAGTATAAAGCACGTGCCCGAAGAAAAGGATGCGGCGCCAGCAACCTTTTGCCATGTTTACTGAGGTAAACAACACCAATAACCTTTGCTGAGGTTAACAACAACTACGACAACAGGCGATGGACGGCTGTACAACCAAGGCTTCATTCATTGCAGTTGCTTCGAGATGTTGGTTTATGAAGCGGCGGCGTTCGTCCGAAGCGAAGGTCCCAGCGTTCTCCTGCAGTAGTTCTGTGCAGAGCATTTTAACGCCACCTATACTCTCTTTCTGTACGTGGATATAGATCTGGTCGGCTCTGGCAACGCTGGTTTCTGCACACCAAAAAAGCGATGAAGAATGGCAAGCACCCTCTCCAGCGAAAAAAACTAGCTGACGACGGAGATTCTTGAATAAGTTGAGCGTGCTTTTTCTGCAAATCCATTTGATGGTTACATCTGGTCTCGACGACGACATATACTCAGTTTTCACCCAGTTGTGAGAAATGGAAGCTGTACTGGATGCCCAGCAACACAAATGAATGTCCTTGCGTTTCTACCACATGTTGTTGTGACAGGTCTTTCATTTTGTCCCCAGCGTGATGGCCTCTCAGATGGCTGACCTTCCTCTTAGCCAAGCAAGCGGCAGTGACAGCCATGCTGGTCCTTTTGTCTTTATCGGACAAACTGTACGGCCCACTGAGCAGATCTTGATCACATGACGAAATAATAACACATATATCTTTTTTTTTATTTCGAGGACTTGCCAAGCGCAATATAATTCGTAATGTCCACCGTCCAAAAAGTGCAGTTCTTCATCCTCGTTGGCCAGAGTCATTTTCGCATCGTTCTAAACACAAATACAATTATCAGCTGGACGCCCCACTCCAGCTGTACTGTACACAGTGTTGTGCGCGTGTTCTTTTGTTTCTTTATTGTGGACATAACACCCGTGCAACCTGCACATATAATATTGCGCAAATATAACACTTGTGTACAGTACCTCTTCGCCCCCACCCCTCTTTCCTACCTGTCCCCTCACCTCTTTCATTTCATTTCTCCAGTGTGCCTGCTATCTTTTGTTTCCGCTGCCCTAGCTCAGGTGCTTCCATAGCAATGGCAGATGCCGGGGCTGGCAAAAATCTTTTACCTTCCTTTTTATTTTTATTTTATAATAAACTACTTACTCCTACTACTTCATGGAAGTAAAAAGAGAGTAAGCTGTTACCTAGCGCACTCCCATTTATAAAAGGGAGTGCTCTAAAGGACAGCTTCCTCCCTTCTTACTCTTGTTTGTTTAGAGTGTAATAATAGAATAACTACGTAATTAATTGACCTGCCACGAGTAAAAACTCACAAACCCTTCTAAAAAGCATCTATCGGCTTGAAACGAACGGTTCGTGTTTTTCTATGCAGAAGGTATCCTCTGCTCCATTTCACACCAGCCAACACGCCTGACAGGGTGCGTACCGTTGTAAATTCAGGTAAGGCTTCAAATTTTGTAAACAACGGCTTCAAGCGCTGCCATTACAGCAAACAACATTTCAGGCAGTCTAGGGGCTAGTGCTTTGTGCAGTAAAAGCGTAATAAACACTGATAATTCCAGAAAGCCAGTTAGAAAAAAGTGGACATTCGAGCCCATCATATGAAAACGTTAAGGCTTACCATCTAAGAGAATAACGACGGCTAGTTCGTTTGCCAGCGGCCGAGAGTAAACCTAGTTACTCTCTAGCTACTGGCGCACATGCCCGAAAATTCTTGACAGGCTCATCTTTTTACTAGAAGATTTTTTTAACATGTCGTAAGCTAGCACCATAGCAATCACTATATAGGCAGGTCCTGCGTTGGGGCACCTTCTAGTTTTCTACTATTTGCTGTCGAAAAGGTGCATCCCATTGGCTTTTATGGCAGTCCTAACTAATTGGTACAAGCTCAAGACGGACTTCTAAAGCAAGATTTTGTTAGGTATTGGGAGGTTAGACTGTTCCCATCAACATATTCGCAACACGATATTAAAATACTCCACAGTTGCTTTGCATTTCAAATTGATATCCAAGAAAGCTGCACTTCAAAGCTCCAACTGCCTTCGCCGATCTGCAAAGCCATGTGCCCGTAGTTCAAATCCGTAAATACATCTTTATTTCAGGAAAGCAATCCCAAACAAGATGTGCAAGCTAGGTGTAAGGTGGACAGACTGCTGGGGTAATTCTGTCTGAAAAAAAAAAAGGCAAACCATATTCTTCGTGCCCTCGTACATTTGGAAATCAGGGTTCCATGCAATAAAATGCTAATTGCGTTAGTGGAAAGGAACGCTTCATGGTCTGAATGCTGTTATTTACGGAGGCACCGTGATTCGGGACTGTGGTTCTACCCCACTGACTCGACAATCTTCCTACTCATACCCAGCAACACTGGACAAAAGCATTTTTGATTGGGAAATCCATAATGAATGCAATTTTTTTCATATAATGTAACATTTCACTTTAAACCATCAATATATCCTCAGATCATCCGATGGCAGTCATGTACTTTTTTTTCGATCCACGTTTTTGTTATCGTCAAAAGCATTCCCCACTGGTTTTCTATGGCAGCCTTAAGTGTTGGATGCGATGGATGGAAACACTTTAAAAGAAAGATTTTGTGACATATCAGAATAATTGACCATTACCTTCAATATTTCCTTAATAGTGTCTTACAATTTTCCAATTTTCAAAATTTTTGCCCGAGAAAGCTAGACTTGTGAACTTGTGACATTCTAGATCATAGTGCGATGGCGGTTTGCAATATCACCTTAGCAGGGCGCATGCGTTATAAAATCCAGGCGGCAGTGATCAACAGTGTGCTTTATTTTCGCGATGAGGAGAAACCGAACGAGTGAAATTATTGGAATATATACTTGAGTGCTGTAAGTACACATTAATACAGTCAACCACAGAATGGCGGATGACTATTTTGCAAATCTGAGCTTGAGAAAAAAACTTACAGATGATTACGATAGTCGGTAATGAGAAATACGAGCGCAGCTCTTTACGACTAACAGGTGGCGTGTTACGCTGCAAGCCACAATCCCGGATCTTGCCGTGGCAGCCTCGTCCCAGTTGTCCATTGCCGTGGCAGGTGGCGTGTCACTCTTCTACTGCCTGCCAACACGCCACCTGAATACGACGCGGATTGAAGGAACGAGCTGCTAAGAGATGCGCTCAAGGATGTAATATGGGTGATATGGACGGCGTGGGAGGTTTAACGCCCCAGAACTGCTCCTTGCCACGTGGGACACCATAGCGGAGGGCTGCCAATCAATTTTAACCACGCTTGGTTCTTTACGGTGGACTGACATCGCACAGCATGGGAGCTTTTTGCATTTATCCTCGCAAATGTGTAACGAAGCGCAGCATGTTATACTGGCCTGATTGCCCAAAATAAAAAAATACAGCACAGTCCAATCTGACGGCTCTCCTCCTGAACATATAAACATGTGTAGTCCAAAAAATTATTCAGTATAATTAGGTAATTGTCAGCGCCGATTTTTTTCATTCGATCCTCTTTGCGTTTTAATGAAGGGAATTTCGAGCAGTCACGGCACCATGGTGATTACCTTACTGTGGCCTCGGATAAATCTTATGACGGCATGCGTGCAGATCATGCGCTGTAGGCCCTTCCGGATTTTTTATTCTGAGATAAAAGGAATAAAAAGTTATAGGCAGTTCCTCTTTGGAAGGACTTCGTAAGAACATTGAGCGTGAATAGGTCTGTACAGAAGTGACAGGGGCAGTCTCTGACAGGAGGCACCTCTTGTGTGACGCACCTCTAAACCACACCTGTGATCGTAGAATCACTCTATCAGTTCTGTGCGCCGAACTGTGAAATTTCTCCGACAGAAGCGTAAAACACACGCCAGCTATCTCGTTGCCATAAAAACAGGATGGTACTTCGCGGCGCTTGATTCTTGGCGTTTAATTGTCCAAACGGCCACCGTTCAGTGCAGCCACGCAAGGTACAGGTCGAAGCAATACGTGATGGAACACGGGAGCACGTGGCTTCCGTGCTTCGTGAAGCACTACCGCCGAAAGCCGGTCAGAATTTGCGGCAAAAACGCATGCCCCGTAAACACTGTCGGCCGCCCTTTCCGCGCATGCACCTGGCGCCACCCACTCTAGTCAGCTCTCTGCGGCAGTGTTTCATGAAGTGCGGAGGCCACGTGCTCCAGTGTTCCCTCCGATATTGCTTCTACCTGTACACTCTGCGTCACCCTTGCGTAGAGCACTCGGGCAGTGCACTTTTCTGCAAACCAATTCAGGTCTTGTCGCAGCCGCTACGTTCTAGACGAGACACTTGCGTGGAAGTAGAGCCAGATAGACCCGCAAACAATGTAGACACGAGCACGTTGCCCGGAAACCAGGAGCTGCTCTCCAATTCCAGTTTTTGTTACCAGGTACTCGAGCGCTCTACACAAGGTTGACGCGGACTGTACGTGTAGTATTTTTTTTTCTTTTTATTTGGAACGAGAGCACTCAACGGGACGCGCAGTGACGGATGCGAGGAGCGGCGCCAAAAGAACGAGCCAACAATCTAGTGAATAAGCGAAAGAGCAGTAGAACGCCAGGAGAGAGTTACTGCTTTGCCATCAGGGCGCTGGTTCCTGCCGTGTAACAGGTTCAAATAACGAGTCAAAATGGACGACTTGTAACGGTTATTGAAATCACGGTGATTGAAAAAATGAATTCGCTGACATTTTCTTTTCACAAATCATTGTTTCAAGTTATCTGTAGTTTTGTTCTGCTTTGCGGTTTATGAGTTTATTTTTTTTTGTTTTTAAACCTTTTATATTGCCACAAACGCAAGCTTTTATGAGCAGAATACTGGTTTTCAATGCAAAGGTTAAAAATAGAGAAGGGGGGGGGGGGGTGAGGTGGAGAGGGGAAAGCACTGCAGATTTACATTTCGAATTAATTTTGAGACGGTGTTCGCTGCTGCAAATATAATGTGATCATATTGCCCCGAACAATTACAAATCCTCATTCAAAGATTCCATACCTTTGTGTTTAACATTTGATTCCGAATAGTTTGTTTGCTTTGCAGATAAAAGACGCTGTCGTAATTCTCGCTTCCTCTACTCCGACTACGAGACGTGTGCAGTCTTTGAAACGGACGTTTTTGGACCCCGTAAGTCTTAAGTTTTCCCTTCTTGGGTAAGAAATAGATGTTCATTTGTGATATGTTTGAGCCAGCGATGTGAATTGATTGCGCGGAAAAAGTAATTTAGCAGTTTAAGTGCAAGATATTAAATGATGAAATTTGGGTTAGCATGGATTGCATGTAATTTATCTTATATACCTACTGAGATGTACCTGATTTGACGTAGACAGAGAGAGATTCGCAGTTTGCAACATGGCGCAGGTACCCCAGAGCACCGCTGCTATATTCAATTATAAATTTTCTTACAAGTGTTCATGTGGGGGAAATTTGGTTGATCATGTTTATGAAAAGCGCGAGGGACGAGGACTTAGAACAGAACAGACACATCTCTGACTGACAACTGATTTATTCGCAGAAATGGGCATGAATACATACACGGCTTCATGCGTGGAAGGATAAAAGAGGTGCGGAGCGCAAGTTGAAAACCAAATCTACGTCTTGTTAAGTACGCTAGCTCTTTGTCCGATAATGCCAGCTAAGGCTAAAATGAGTGCAAATATTGCGACAGCATTTAACAAAAATGTCGAGGCGGTGAAGTGGCTTGATGTGGAGCAACTGCAATTAATCATGATGAAACGTGATCATTCATTCACTACGTGCCACTCTTCATTATTTTATGACGTCAAAGGTGAGTTCCCGGCTGTTGCGAAGTATTTTCTTGCTGAATGTCCTTTCCTTAGTCATCGAGAGCAGATTTAAGCAAGAAATGCTTTGCAGTACTGGTATACCACTCCTTAGAATGAGTTATAGAGGTAGCTAGTAGCTGTCTTGAAATCGGTTTCTTCCACGTCGTCGTAAGCCGCATCGCCACGGTGGCCCAGTGTTTATGGCGCCGGCTCGGCTGCTGACCCGAAAGACACGGGTTCGATTCTTGCCGCGGCGGTCGAATTTCGATGGAAGCGAAATTCCAGAGGCTCCCCAGGTGGTCGACATTTCCGGAGCCCTTCACTACGGCGTCCCTCATAGCCTGAGTCGCTTTGGGACGTTAAACCCCCATAAACCATAAGCCGCATCACGGTACAGAGCACTTCTGCCGTCTACCTCGCTCGAGCGCAGGAGTCAAATACGTACGCGTTCTCGAACACTCCCTCCCGAGTCAATGGCACAAATGTGTCCCGAGGCGAACTGAACCTCGTTTCCAGGTGTCTTCTTTGTCACGCACAACCGCATCATTTGCTGAGAAGCCTGAACGTGGGAGTTCACAGACTCAAGCGCCCTCTTTCCACCGTTCTCACTATTACTTTTTTTTCTTTATGAACGCCCCGCGTTTGTTCCGTATGGAGCCCGAAACTGGGGCACACGTAAACACATCCGGCCGTCATCGCAGCTTGTGAGCGATGTGGAGGTCAAATCGCTGTAAAAGACACAACGCTAGACGCTGCCACCGATGAACCGACCTTCACTGAGATCGCGGAACCTTGGGAAGTACGCGCCTTTCCCGTATAGCCCCGGTTCCTGAAGCGCTCGCCAAGCTCCGAATGCCATTAGAATGTTACCGTTCGGAAAGCTCGGATTCAGGTTGTTTCCAGATTGGGTGCGGCTTCCGGACGATGTTCCCCTGCATATGTCGAGAATGGGGCTCAAAGAATTTCATGTTACATCGCTAGCAATGTAGCCAGTAGGTTTAAAATTGGGGAGACACCGGGAGACATCGCTTCTCGAAATATTAGTGATTACGAAACATTCCTTCACCCCAGCGATTCGGAGACCAAATAAGAGTACGTGCATTAGAAGCACTGTGAGTCACCAACCGCAAAAAAAAACTTCTGCAGCGGACAGCTGGAGCGATCATGGCAACAAATTTTAAGGATGCACAAGGCTTTTTATTATTGGAATTATTATTGGAAGGAAAGGAAGGAAAGATGACGTCACGTTGTGCCCACATTTTTTTTCTCGGAATCATTTCTGTCGTGTACAAGCCCTGCGTATAGTTCGAATAAAGAACTTCAGAGTAGAACACATGCTTTAAGATTGAAAATCAATTTATCGTTTAGACGTCAACGCAGGGCTGAGACGACTAAAGTCGAAACGAAATACCGCTATGTAACGCTAACAATCGCGAAAGAATTTGCGACGAGGGAGCACTGTGTCCAAATATTGCGGGCGGGGTGTCAACATGTTGTTAACGCTGTCTACGAAGATCATTCAAAAGTGAGGACGCAAGCTTGAAACACTACGGGAGAACATAACCACCAAGCTCCCGCAGTGTAGCGCGTATGCTTACTATGGGCCCACTATTTAATGGCGCACCCATGCGTATTGCGACTATGATTTTTGAGAACCCTTCCTTACCTGCGCACTCAACAATCGGACAGGAAGTTGCGGCGGTTGGATAACGACATTTAATCAACTTTTTAAATTTTGACTTCTCAACACCAGTTAGTTTGAGGAAAAGAAATGGCGCAGTAAGCGTCTCACTTCTTGGTGCACATCTGAACCGCGTCGAAAGGGAAGAGAGAAAGAATGGAGTGAAAGAAGAAAGCAAGAAAGAAGTGCCGTAGTGGGATACTTTCAGGCATAATTTCGATTGACTGGGAATCTTTATCATGCACTGACATCGCACAGCACACGGGCGCCTTTTGCGCTTCGCGTTCATCGAAACATGGCCGCCGCTCTTCGACCGGCTTCTTAAGTAGTTTGCAGCTTGTCCAACTGTACTTAGTAGTATGACGGCAAGCAGGCGAAGGCAGGAACTCGGAGGCGCTGGCTGCGTTCACGCACTGATCTAAGCGAAAAATTATCCGATAATATCGTCTCACTGGGATGCCTTGCTACGTCGTGACAGAAATGAGGTCGATTTGAGCTCCAGTGCTGTTGATAAGGGAGTATATTAGTATCATTAAGCTTCCATCTGCATTGGAACACTGGTTTAGCATTGGTGTTACGTTTAGTTGTATACTCTAGTCGTAGCTGCGACTGTTTCGAAATTGTTGCAGAAACAACCGCACGTTTCCTCAATGTCGTGCACTAGTGTCATCTCTTGGCCGCCAGTAGCAAACACCGTTTTTCTAAATGCAGATTATTTCGCTTCCTATTGTGAAAAATACTACAATAATGAAGCGAAAATGTGCGTGCATTTTTATAGCGATGGCCTATTCTTCCTATGCGCTGCAAAATACGACTTGCAAATAATTCCTGCGCTAGCGCTTGTCGAGACGGCCGAAGAAGACAGAATGAGTGTAACAAACATTCATTATTACCGCAGCAATTTTGAATGCGCCGAGTCATGCGGCACGGGGCGGCAGCCGCACGAACTAAAAGCGCTTCTTCATTCTGGTTGCGCCCTGCCGCGGTGGCTCAGTGGTTAGGGCGCTCGACTACTGATCCGGAGTTACCGGGTTCGAACCCGACCGCGGCGGCTGCGTTTTTATGGAGGAAAAACGCCAAGGCGCCCGTGTGCTGTGCGATGTCAGTGCACGTTAAAGATACCCAGGTGGTCGAAATTATTCCGGAGCCCTCCACTACGGCACCTCTTCTTCCTTTCGTCTTTCACTCCCTTCTTGATCCCTTCCCTTACGGCGCGGTTCAGGTGTCCAACGATATATGAGACAGATACTGCGCCATTTCCTTTCCACCAAAAACCAATTATTATTATTATTATTCTGGTTGCGCTGAAATAGAAAGACTTCAATAAAAACCGAAAATGTATCTTACAGAGCTTCTTTATATGTAAATGGTTTATGTGTTTTGGTTCCGGTTTTCGGTTTCATGTTGCGGTGTAACCTGGCATACCGATGTGGTTTTCTGTATTTATATGTTTTCAGAGTGCACGCTCTGGGTCATCCCGGAATTGAGAGACTCCGTTCCGGACAAGTGCATCAAGATACACACCGAACTGTGCGGAGAAGGTATCAGCCTCTATGACAAGCACATTTGTGGGCAACAATAGGCCCGAAGACAGGACATGCAGTAAAAATCTTGCTCAAAAGCATCTCATCTGGGTGGAAATAAATTAAATTACGGGATTTAACATCCCGAATCGACACACGATATAAAATATTCGTACACGTTTCTTACAATCAAACGCATGCGTAATAATTAGCTACTTGATTTAGTTCACTAATATACTTACAAAAGCCCTCTTACGAAAGTAATACGTTACAGGTGTGGTTGGGTTTACATAGACATCGCATGTGATTAAAAGAGATGAAATCGTGGAACAACGAAAAATCAATCAATGATAAAGGACGCTACCAGTGAGAAAGAGCTAACGAAGGCAACCAAAAAGAAACAACGCAGGAACAACAAAAATACTGAACGGCCTTGTCTCTTTCAAAGATTTCCCGTAATTTCACTTTGCCAATTGCAATTACAGAGTTCATTGAAAGGTGATTCTAATGAATAATGCTTTGGTGTTAGTATAATTCGACAAAACGATAAGTGCGGCCTGCGATGCGTAGCCTTCAAAGCTGCTGATCCGAAAGACGCGGGTTCGATTCCGGCCGCGGCGGTCGCATTTCGGTGGAGGCGAAATGCTAGAGGTCCATGTACTGTGCGATCTCAGTGGACGTTAAGACACCTTAATTGGTCGAAATTTCCGGAGGGCTCCACTACGGCGTCCCCCATAGCCTGAGTCGCTTTGGGACGTTATACTCCCATAAACTAAGCTTGAGGACGATAGCTAGATGGAGTTGTCATCAGTGTCACTATGAAGTAAAAAAAAAAGTAATCAATGCATCGGCCTCGGCGAGTTCCGACCTTTTTGATGGCAACTACGTTTCACTCTAGACAGCGAAGAAATATTGGTGTTTTCTGTCGAGAACTTCCCCTGCGAAGTAGTCGTACGTCACGGGCGGGTGGTCTGATTCTGTACTACACTCCAAAATTGGAGCCAGGCGCGTTTCAGCCCAGTGGCCACAGAAGGGGTGCGGCGTGCAATGTGGCGTGTGCAATGGGAAACCGCATGGGACCCATTTGGGAAACGATCCCCGATTCGCTCTGCGACACACTCGAGGCTGTGGCAGGCGAACAGGCTGTTGCAAACCTGAGGGAAACAGCTGCGCAATTCTGGCTGTGGCGTCCTCCGCTGACAGCAAGAAAGCATGAAAGCAGTGCAGAGTATTATACATTAGGTTCTGCTTTTTTTTATTTCCTGAAGCGGTCCACACAATAGCTACTTTGTGTTCTGGGCTAAAAATTTCTTGCCCTGCCTCCCCCCACCTCGTCCGCTTGAAAAATAAGGGCAGTCATTTGAAAAACTCTTATTCTTCTCAGGCTGTTGTTGCAGGTTATCTTTTTTCGGTAAACTTCCGCAGTGCGAGAGTAGAGGAGTGCGCGCTGAGGAGGTATAGGCAAAGTGTGCTGAAGTTTGTCGTGTCGATCGCAGTTTTTAGGCACTGCTTCCGCACACTGTCGAAGCCACGTGTGGTGTGCCTCACCTAACTAGGTCACAGTGACATCACCTAGGTAAGAAATGTTGTCAACCAAATGCGCGTTTCCGATCGATAAGAACGGGGCAATCGCGTTTTTAGCAGTCCAAGCGGTTGCCGGCTGCAGTTTTTAGCTGCGCAGTAATACAACTGTAGCGTCGCCTGGGAGCTGCACCTTGACTATTAGAGGCATAGATTAGAGATAATTAGAATCTCATTTTTCAATCTGTACTGTATAAACTAATCGCAAGGCCAAGGAAGACAAACAGACGCAAGGTATTTGGTCTTTGCTATTTCAAGTGTCTCGAAATAACTTAAATGACCCGAGTGGTCAAAGAGGAGACTCATGTAGTATGGTTGATCCAGCTATAGGTGTGCACCTCCCAGCTTGATGCGAGTGATATCGTTGCAGTAATCACACTTACTGCTGGACATGAAAATGAGAAAATTCGAAATAAAGGTGCAGATCTTACAATGAGTTTAAATACCCTATATATCATTCATTCTTTTCTGTCGCATTATGATTGCGCCATTGCTTTGTTGCTGGTTGTTCCTCGCGCACTTTGCATGGCCCTGTTGACTGCACTATAGTTAAAATAAATATAGGAGACATGTAAGCTCCGCCTTAAGGGTATGACGCGATAGTGTAATGGGGTAATTACCCTATATACAGAATATATATTATTTTTTTGTTTTGATGACCAAGTGCTACATCGACGTCCGTGGCTATTGTGACTTGCAAGTGAAATTTTCATGATTAATTAAGTAAATAAAATTCATCAGCCAAACTGTTTTCACAGCAAGATCTCATCACGCACTATCTATCACAGTTTAAGTTTTGCACATTTATCTTCATAGAACGACGCGATCGTGCGGAGAAAGTTTTGCTGACACAAATTGTGACGTCAAAAAAGAGTTTTCGCGTTAAATAATTCAATAATTACAACTAATTAACCAAATTTTTCCCACAACAAGGTCTCAGCAAGCACTATGTAACACAATCAAAGGTTTTCACATTTATCTTTATGGGACGACACAATCGTGCGGAGAACGTTTTTCTCCGGAAACATAGGCAACGCGCAATTGTCACGTTTAATTAATTAACTAATTAAAATTCATAAACTAAATTTTTACCACTGTAAAATCTTATCACGGGCTAGCTAACGCAATTGAATTTTTTTTCAGATTTATCCTAACGGAATGACATCATCATGGGTAGAATGTTTTCCTGACACGAATTGTGACGTCAAAGTGTAATTTTCGCGTTTACTTAATTAAATAACTAATTCATCAACCAAATTTTTTACAAGGAATGATTTCATCACGAACTTTCCAAGCGAATCAAAGTTTTCACATTTAATTTCACAGAACAACCTGATTGTGCGGAGAAAGCTTTGCTGACACGAATTGTGACGTCAAACTGTAATTTTCGCGTATAATTAATTGAATAATCACAATTATTCAACTAAAATTTTCCCAAAACAAGACCTCATCAGGCACTATGTAACCCATTCAAACGTTTTCACATTTATCACTACGGGATGACACAATCGTGCGGAGAACGTTTTGCTGACGAGACGTAGGCAAAGTGCAATTTTTGCGTTTATTTAACTACCTAATTACAATTCAGCCAAATTTTTACCACTGTCAGATCTCATCACGGGCTACCGAACGCAATTAAACTTTTTCGCATTTATATTCACGGAACGGCGTGATCAAGCGGAGAACGTTTTGTTGACGAGACATAAGCAAAGCGCAGTTTTCGCGGTTAATTAATGAACTAATTTTATTCGATCAACCAAATTTTTCGCGCGGAAAGATTTCATCACGCATTATCTAACCGAATCAAAGTTTTGCACATTTATTTTAACAGAACGACTTGATTGTGCGGAGGAAGTTTTGCTAACACGAATTGTGACGTCAAAGTGTAAATTGTTCGTTTAATTGATTAACTAATTACAATCAATCAACCAACTTTTTGCCACAACAACAATAACTCATCACGTCACTATGTAACCCACTCAAACCTTGCGAGGCTAATCTAAAACAGCTGTGCAGCCAGTGCAGCTCTTCATGACCTCCGCACGACGTGTCCGCATTTATAGCAAGCTGCAGGACATCTTCAAGTAAAACTCTTTCAATTAAAAAAAAACGGATCTTCCGAAGCCAGCTCGGCTCGTTCTTCGGGGGTTACACGAAGATATTGGCTTGCGCCTTGTCCCCAGGCTCGCATTTACGGCGGTGGCAGCTGGGACGGTAGACGGAAAGTCTGCCGATACGGGCAGAATGAGCTAGGTGCAGTTACAGAGCGCTGCGAGCTGATACGCTGCTTCATTATCGACCTCGTCTTTCGAGCGAACCAGATGCCATCAGAATTAGCTGGCGAGGTCTAGGTGCAGGATGGACGCTTGGGAGGACAGGTTTTGCAGGTGGTGCATCAGAGATCTAAACAACAGCACTTTTGTATACGAAAAAAAAAAGGATATCTGGAACCTGGAGCCTATTTGGGCACGACTTAAGCGCAGCAAAGTTGCCGAAAAAATTATGAAAATTTGCTGTTGGAAATGTCTGTTTTTATGGACAATATTCTCGCTGGCCTTTTTTTAACGCAGTCGGATGAAAACGCTTCACAGACTTTTCATCAGTACCATCTTCCTTCGTTGCTGGAGTTTCATCAACCTGAAACTAAATTCACGTCTCCTATTTGGACCTACTTAGAATATCTAATTACAAATATATCGTCTTTCTATTTATCTATTGTATATGCCTGAACCCCCCTTTGGTGCGAGGAAATCGAAGGAACAGATTAGCGAGTCATGAAAGAATGACTCTGGTTATCTTTTCTTTCTTGTGACCAGCGCAAAGCAACATTCCTTGCAAGAAGTGAGGATTAAAAGTAAACGCGAAAGAAATCATTTGCAGGTTTGTTAGCGGTGTTCGTGGATAGGCGGAATAATGTATACGAATTAAAAATTTGTAAGTCCGGAGAAGCCATCATTTTTACGCACCTATATATGCGCAGTTGTACCACTCCGCAGAGCACAAGAAAGTGTTTGGAGTGCATGCAGAGATTACTACGTTCTACTTCTTATCGCAGTATTTCTCTAGAGCTCCAGCAATGTAAGTATATGAAAAATGGGCTGGTTTTGGTTATACTTCCAACCGAAACACGAATACAGATACCGACAAAATGCATGTTCGCGTCACATAGAAAATTAGCAATTCTATGAGCCCTCTGGTTGTGCATCTTTTGGATGCTAGAAACTAATCACGGTAGCTACCTAATCACGGAGGTGGAACCTTGTGATTGCTTTTCTGTTTCTTATAATAAGCTACGAGTCCAAAGGAATGGCTTCCGCCTTATTACTCTGGGCTTCGCATCTGTACGGAAGAACTAAAGTGACCTCTTCAACGAGTGCTCATTAGCCGATTGCGACTCAGGCAGTGTAGCAAGGACACGACACGCAGTGTGGCTGTCGGAGGGTTGTTAGGTCGCCCAGCTGCCACCACCCACTCGGCGTATGACCTGAATTACGTCGACCCGTTGCTTAGGGCTTCTCGCCTCGCTTCTCATTTCCACCCCTTCCGCCACGTTAACCAAATTGCACCGTGGTGTCGTATCGCCTGTTACACGGCCTCAGGCTTCGGTGATCCTGAACGAACGTACTTAATGTAGTGGAACCAATCGTAATTGAGGAAACAAAAGTTGACAAAGGTGAATTAAGTAAGCACTGAAGTACTACAGCAGCCAAAATATACGTTAGAATTAAGGTGGCTCTTTGCTGTCCTTTATTGCCATTAGCTGCCCTTTCCACTGTGGTGAGTCTAGTTAAGCTACGTTAGCAGCAGCAAGTAACAAAATCTTCATTGTTTATGCAGCTACTCCGTAAGGTGAAACTGTGAAACTCCGCAGTTATTGACACTTGCGAGAGAACTGGAATCAACGTCCTATTGGTGTAGGTAACCACGCATTCAATGAAAAATAATCTATCCAGGGCGTTCTGTTACTCAATCTGTAATTAGGTGTGCATCAGCTTATTCCGTCTAACGACAGTACATGGTGCAGCTTATGAAATGCTTCATGGACCTAACGCTCACACAAGGGGAAAGATATTTTCCAGCTCTTGGCTTCATTTAGTGAGGTACAGATGCTTTCTCTGTTTTTTTTTTCTTTTTATGCTTCTGTACGACGCCTTACATGAAAAATTTCCCCAGCATTGATAAACTAGGCAATAATACAAACGCTTCCTGGCTAATGAAGTTCCCGTTTCGGGCAAAAATTGCAAGAATCGTTAAACTTTAAACTGTAGGGTAACTCATTAACTCCATAGCAGTTAGTGAAATCAAAGTTTGAAACTTCGACACAAATCAGGAACGTACAAGGGTTTCTTGTTCACGGAGCTGGCCAATGGTATGTCGTGCTTAAAACGCACATGTGGCGGAATCACGGAATCACCAGGAGTAAACTTGAGGCAAGTTTTCCACTGTGCTGCTCATTGCTTGAGATGTTGTCGGATAATTTATTGTTCGGAAATGGCATATGTTACACCATTACCCTTCACCACACCAGGTTTATGCTCTCAAAAGACATCTGAAAAATTTTGCCTTTGTCGTAGTAACCAAACCAAGTATATAACTCAACCTTTCATTGGACTGTTTTCAGTGCTTACAAACGTGGAAGAACATTCTTGTTAAAACTGTCAGCGTCATTCTCAGACTTAAATCCCACCGACCATGTAATGTGTTTTACGGATCGAGATTTTTCAGCTGAGAATATAATTTACTTGGGATTTTCACAACCGTGTCAGCATAGCGAAATTGAATTGCAGTTGTATCGCCCACCAGAGAGCTCGCATGCAGGCAAGGGAGAACCAACATCTGGAGACCGAAAACAGTGGGGCACGAGAGAAGGGCTGATCGCACAGCATAGTGCAGTCTGGTTGAAGGACGAAGAAAAACGCAACAAGCATGCAATACCATTCGCATTTTCATCTCCGGCTCCGCTAAAACCAGCGTATTACCCTACGCCGCGTAGCAACTGCATCACAAGCCCGAGTCTCTCGCATCTCTCGCGCATGCGCGGAGGAGCAACCATTCCAGAGAACCGCCACCAACCCGTGCACGCATCCTGCCATTCCATTTTTCCGGTTGCATGCACGCTGCGAGGGATGCGACGCCCGACGAGTTTGCGGGGGAGCTTTGTGTCGGTAATTACGCCTGAATGCGGAAATCTCTGTCGTCACAGGAAGCGGGCGATGGAAGGCGGCGTGCGCCGAGGCTTGTAGGCACAATTTTTCCCGAGTGATGTCTCGAGCTTCCCCTTCCGCTTGCAGCGCCTCCCTTTGCCCTCATGCCCCCTTTGTACCACTTCTAAGCTCTGCTCCACGCTTGCAGACCTCTGCTACGCGCTCTTCAGTCTATGATCGCTGCTGCGTTAATCCAGGCTCGCAGAACGCGCAGTGCGTACCGTTATGGATGCGTATAGACATAGATACGAACAAGCAACAAGAAGGGTCTGGAGCAACTATGGATGTTGAGCGTTCTTCCTCTCGAATTTAGGCGGAATATGTAGGAAACGTGTGATGCTACAGTTTCCAAACCAGTGGCGCAATAAATCTGCGCTTCAACTTTTCGCGTTTTGTGTAGCGTTCAATTGTGTAGGAATGCAACACCTGTTTGTGGGGCCATCCGCTCTGTAGATTGCGTTTTATGTGAGCAGAACGATCAACTAGTGGTTAAAATCACGATTCTAAAGTGTAGGCTTTTCCTCATTTGGAATCGCCAATGGCTACTGACAGTAAGTTTTTGAGAGAATAGCTATTGTTAGACCAGCGACTCGTTTTGTTTTCCTAAAGCAGATATCACCAGTTCAAATCTTCGCAGTAATCCACATTGTTAAACTTTAAGATCTCAATTTTTCAAGACTGACTGAAGACTGGCTTGTTTTATTACTCGCGGTGTCAGAACCCCAAACTGAAGATAACGTTCAAGTACTGTTGTCTATTATCACCCACTCAGTACACAAAAAATAAACCGTTCCGGCAGTGTTTGAGCAAGTGTATTTTTAACCTATAAGCTCACAACATTTCCATTTTTGTAAAAAATCAAGTGTTCCATGACCGTTGAAAATATTTCGCCTGAGGCTCAGTTTAACTTTTTTCCGTCTTTTTGAGAGCGTTCTTACCCGATTGAAATCATTGCGTTAGACAAGTGAGTACTCGACCGTATCAGGTGTACCGTGGTAGCCAGAACCCAGTTTTAAACAAATCGTCTCCACGCATTCAAGCCCTACCCTTGCGAGAAAATTGTAGTTACTCGAAATTCTTTTTTTTTCTACTATTAGAGGTTTATTGACGACGCTCATGCAAATTTAGGCTTGAGAAAAGAAACGACACACACAGCTCTCAGAGATCTGTCATCCACCTGCCTTAACGAAAAAAAAATAGAATCACTATTTTGAGCGCAAACAGCATCCATGCATTCTAAGCAGCCTAGCACATCAGGCTATGTCGCCTCAATCCAGACGCGCGAAAGCGTCCGGTAAAAAAAGGAGGGAGCAGCCGAAATATCCGTCGAAAAAGGCTTTGCACTTGGGAAGTCCGCACAAGGCACACAATGTTCAACCAAGCTTGGATGAACAGGAAGGCTGCCGTGCTTTCGAAAGATCTGTACCGAATTTTCGACACGCGCCTTCCAGGATATACAAGTAAAACGATAAAAAAAATAGAAGCGCTGGTGGCGGACGAGGCCCACTTGTAAACAATGCTCCGAATTCTCGCCTGCGGCGTTTTTCGTATTTCGCAATGCGGCGGCAGCGTGACGGACATAAAAAGAGAGACCGTGGTTGTACACGGCACACCCACGCCTTCGACGAGAGCTTGCAATGCTCTCATCTTACTCGCTGTTCAAGCCTCTATGTCATTCGCATTTTCACGCTCTCCCGGCTTGCTGGCTTTCTATCGAGCTTCAAAGTAAACCTGGAACTTTATGTTGTGCGAGTAGATTTTTACCCCGAGCAGCCGAGGCATGCAAAGAGGCAAACACGCGCCGGCTTCCGCTGTCTGGTTCTTAGAATGAAGTACGTTGTCAAGTTGATTTCTTTTTCTTGCCCCAATGAAATGCGTGGTCGCATTCAGGTTTTCCCTTGTGCAGAACTGTCTTGTAAGTTCGCACTCCCTTCTATTCACCCAGCACGTGTGTAGGACCGAGACAATGGCATGCTCCGTCCTCGAACAACTCATTAGCACGGAGTTTAGAACGCCAATAGAAATACTCAATACCATGAACGGCGGAGACAATAAAGCGAGCGAGCCTAATGCTTATACACGGTGTTTCACCTAAGATTTTACACAATCTTTAAAAATATGTTTTTTGAGTTAGAAGAGCGCTTCTTTCTACATAGCATTGCCAGTGATGTAGCACATCAGAATATAGCTAAGATGTAGTAACTAGCAGGCTGGTTAACTAATATTGAATGGCTAACTTTTTAACTATTATTGTTAGGCTCCTTTATTATTGAGAGGCGTGCAGCGCATCTTAAGTAGTATCTATATCAGTTTTTAGAATTTCTAAAACGCGGATACGTTCGGCGCTGTCCCAGAAAATTATGCCTACATCGCGAAGGAATACATGCGCTTTGAGAAGCTTGCAGGCAAAGCAACCTCTCCAGTGCTCGTAACTCCGTCGAAATAGCCAAAATTTGTTGGGCCACAGCGGCGAGGGTAACCGCGTTCTCGAAATTCTAAAAACTGATATGGATATTGTTCACAGTGGACTACAAGCCTCTCAATAATTAAGAAGCCTAAAAGCAATAGTTGAAAGTTGACTATTCAATATTAGTTAACCAGCCTGCTAGTTAGCACATCTTAGCTGTATTCTAATGTACTACACCGGTGACAGTGCTGTGCCGAAAGAAGCGCTCTTCTAACTCAAAAAGTGTATTTTTGAAAATTATGTAAGATCTTAGGTGAAACACCCCGTATATGCGGCGGTGCAATGGTTTAGGCTTAGAGTAATCAATAAAAAGTACATCGGCTACGCAGCATAGCAACCATTTGCACGCGCCTTTCGGCTTGGCCGAGCGAGTTGAGCGCGCTCAGCGCCGCCCATAAATTATGGCGTGGGCGGATTTCGTGCAAAGTCGGGAGAAGCGGTGACGGCGTCGCGGGAATCGCTCGCAAACCACGCTAGATTTGGAAGCCGTTCGCGGTTACGCAAGACAGGCGCATGTGCCGGCGAGTGGAGGACAGGAGAAACCGGGGTAATAAATCATGCCTCTTTTCTCTTTTCATTGGGCTTTGACGCCGTTTGACCAGTGGTGAATAGAATTCGCCTGTGCGACCACCAGCGGTGAAGATTGAGCGCGTAAGTGGTCCAGTGCCCCATGTGCGAGTTGCCCCGATTCCTAACCGAGCCTCGCATGGTGCTCGCATATCAAACATGTGCGCCATGTATTTATAAGTGAAAGAGGAGTTGGGGAATGGTGCGCATTGCATCTAAGCTATGCGAAGGGAGTGAGCAGAAGGGTTGAAATGCGGGCCAGTTGGTTCATAGTAACTTGAATAAAACCAGCCACTAAAGACAAGGGACAAGAGAAGGAGTGTTCACGCCAAAACGACTGGCAGTGAGTGCCACAACGACTGGAACGCCACAACGACTGGAACGGAGTGAGTCCGCGGGATGGGTACACATCGTGCGGACCAACGTAGCGGCGGGCCTGGAGAGCCTCCAGTCTCCGCTTCAGCTATACTGTCTAGGTTAAACACGCGCGTGCTGATAAAGTGCCCGAATATTCGCTAATCCGCTTTCGAGTATTCACTGCTTGACCGCACATTGGTCTCGGAACGCCTGTAAAAGCAGAACAGTGTTTCGTGCATAAATTCTATATGAGTATGAGTAGATGAGAGAGATATGAGTATAAGTATGAGAGAGATATGAGTAGATTCTATATGCCTACTCTATATGAGTATCGGTTTACTCCTTCTGAAACGGGTCAAAGGAATTTGCTGGTCCATCTTCGTCAAACGAAATCTACAGACCGCATTTTTTGGTCGAGTAAAGTTATTTCTTTCTCTCCTGGATTGTAATCTTTTGAAGAGAGAACCGTCGGGCTACTTGGTACTCTGACATAATTAGCACAAATGACAAGACAACAGAACGGGAGACAGACACGGGCGCTAGTCACAACTAGTTTATTGAAGTTTCAACCACGCACGTACGCATATGCACAGGCCTGTGCAGGCGCAAACTATACAAAGAATGTTGGCAACTTGCTAAGCAGAAAGCTATCAGACCAGGCGGGAACGAAACTTCATCTTCGCTCTATATAGTACAATCGATGTTGGCCGCCGCAGTGGCTCAGTGGTTACAAAGCTCGGCTGCTGACTCAAAAGATGCGGGTTCGATCCCGACCGAGGCGGTCACGTTTCGATGGAGGCGAAACGCTATAGGCCCGCGTGCTGTGCGATGTCAGTGCAAGCTGAAGAACCCCAGGTGGTCGAAATTATCCGGAGCCCTTCAATACAGCGTCGCTCATAACTTAAGTCGCTTTGGATCGTTAAATCCCATAAAACCCAAAAAAAAGTCAATTGATGTGTCACTTACGCAGTCTTATCACGCTTTTCTGATGAAGTATGCCTCCAAGTTTTCATGAGCGGTTTTGTGCTTATTTCTGCCTAGGATTCTCACGCCAGGGAAATGCGGTTTAAAACCTGTGCTAGCAAAGCAGTGGCCAACAAGATGCGGGCCCTCAGTTGTGTGTAGCGCCCGTAGTTGCCTTCCTTTCTGTTTACCTATACTTTGCGCTAAATAAGAGGATACTGTGACCTTGCTCGCCCTTTGCGTGTCGGCACTTTGCAACGGGGAGCATTATTTTGGGCAATTTCACGGGAATGTGGTTCGCACCACCGTACCTTATTGCATATCATTGGAAGTTGAGAATATGTGTTTGTCGCATCTGCCTGCCTTCCTCGCTACCTACGTGCCTGTCTACCTAGCCAAGCAAACGCGTTCGACGCCCTCTCTGAACCTACACTTACCTTCAGTACCGTTTTTGAAGACGAGAGCCAAAGTTACGCGTTCGTTATTATCGATCGCTTGAAAGCGATATACGAAGCTTTCTCGCGAGACCGATGTGAGCCAGTTGCTCGTTATGGGCCGCAGGGTACGCTTTCGCGAATGACGTCACGGCTGCCTGCTCCGCACCCGCGTCGAGGCGATAACGCTGCAGCGGATGAGCATGGGTGGCGGCCTTTACGGCAGTCGTCTCCATACGTTAATGCTCCGCTTCCCAAACTTCGACGGGCACGATGCGTGTCGCTTAAACTGGCTGCATCCCTGAAAAAAAAAACAAAGCAATGCCATAAAATAAATATCAAACGAACATCGTGGGCGCGTATTAGCTGAGTCTTAATCTGCACCGTTACGATATTAACGATACGGGGTTCATCGTCCAAGGATCCTGTCTTCTATCCGGGGACGTTTGTCAAGATACCGATCATCTCGAACTCAACGCATACAATTCACGGACGAGGTACATGATGCACACCAAGGTACAAAATGATGCGTGCTCCTTAAGAATTGAAAAACAAAGATCATTGCCTCTGTCTAGCTTCGTTAGGGCTCATTTATTGCAGTCATGTTTTTGAGCACCATAACACATGGTTGAAGCCCTCCAAAGAAACCACTAGTCTTTAATCAAAGTGCGTAATATTCAATGAGTTTGCTGGTGTAACGGGTTATTCTCAGCTGCAACAAATTTAAATCGATGAAGACGAAACTCATGCTGAAAATGTCAAAACGCCTAAACAAAATTAACTGGAAAACGTCTTAAATAAAGGACAGTTACTTTTTACCGCATTTTTAGGTTCACTTTGGGTCATGGCGCACTGGGCTCTGGCTGGCCTCCGGATTACTTTTCGTAGCCTGTGGCTTTTCAGCGAATTTAAGTATCTCAGTACGGAAGTGTTTTTAAAGTTTTGCTCCGAAAATAAAAACAATTTATATTGAGTGGTATTCAAAATTGAGCGGTACATCCGGGGGCATTCAAAAAAATAAATATAGCCGGTTCAAATTCTGTTCAAAAGCAAATGATTTCTAGTCCACTACCGAATATAAAAATATCGATACCAAAATCGGTCTCGATGGAGATTTTCTTCCAGCCTCTCTGTTTCTATGCATGTGAACTAAAGCCAGAAAAAGAAAGCCAGCCGGATAATTGATTAATGGTGCCAGATGATTCACGGTGGCCATGCGATAACCGCTGTCAAGCATTATGAGAGCGCCCCTTACTTTGTCTTCCTCAATAAGCGCTTCTGCCGACACCTCGGGACCTCAGGGGACCTCCAAGAAAGGTTCTGCGGACGACGCTGAGTATATTCCGCACCGATCTCCCAGTGCGAGCCAGTCGCTCCAGTGGACGGTTAGGCACTGCCGCCAATACCAGAAAAAGTCTCCAGGGATCCTTGCACCGCCGTTTCCATTTCCGGGTGTCCACAAGATTACTTCCGGAAACAAAGCGTCATCCTCGATGATTGAGACATCGTAGAGTAGAAGTTATCTCTCGCTACTCAGAGTACTTTGAGCGATGATCCGCGCGGAATAACCGATTGACTGGCTTCCCACTTATTGGTATAGAGTGTTTAAGCGCACCGTTGGACCAAATTTAGAGACTGTAGATGTCTTTATGTCGCGAACAAGAATTATGCATTATGGAACATGAGTAAGTGGCGTGCACCAGCTGCCTTACCTTTTCCCTGTACTGCCCGGTCTTAATTTCGGTAGTGTGGGCGCTGAATTTTAGTTGCGCTTGAATCTTCTACAAGCCCTTGCTTTTGGTTGAGACGAGCAGCAAAGCTTTTTTGACCTCGTAAAGTAAAGCACTGGAAACCTTTGCTTGCCTATACCATCAGGATAAGAATTGAAATAAACATTACGTTGTGCCGAAGCTCCCAATACATTGAAGACTTCTTGGGAAACATGGGGAGTTAAAGGAGGACAACGTGTGGATTCAGAAGCAAAAGGGAAATTTTCCCACAAGCCCTAAGATGGGCTTAATATACGTCCCTCTAATATTGATTAGGTTTTTTCTGACATTAACTCTTAGCAAAATAAAGAAAGCCGCGTATTTATTTATTTATTTATTTATTTATTTATTTATTTATTTATTTATTTATTTATTTATTTATATATTTATTTATTTAAATAACTCATGGGCTCCGAATGAAGTATTATGTGAGGGGGGTTACATAACTCGGGTGCGAAACAGAAGCATATAGAAGATGGTTATTTTAACACCGTTATACAATAGTAAACAAGCAACCAGAAAATAGAACTAAATTTAAAAACACATTTCAGAACACACTTCAGAACAAAAAGCTGCTTATTTTTCTTTTAAAATAACATAATCTGAGATGTCAACAATGTTGTCAGGATGACTATTCCAATAAATGATTGCACGGAGCAGGGCTGATGAGTTCAATGCGGTGGCCCTTCCCGAGAGGTGTTTAATACTGAGGTGATTATGCAATTGGTGAGATGTGCGGGCCGGTTGTGTAAGAGGCAGTGCGAAGGAATGATGGCTGTAAGCAATTTTATGGAAGAGGCAGATAAGTGCTATTGTTCTGCGAGATTCGAAGGATGGAAGAAACAACGACGCCCTTAATGTTATGCTGGAATGTCGGCAATAGTTGCGAGCAATGAAGCGAGCGGCACGATTCTCTAGGGAATGAATTAAGTAGGGTTGTTGGGGTGACCAAATGGAAGATGCGTAATCAAGTTGAGGGCGGAGAAATTTTTGATATGCGAGCTGCCGTGTGGAAGAAGGTGCACCTCTGAGGTTAAGTTTTAAATAACCTAATGTACGGTAAGCTTTGGCAGTAATCTTTTCTATGTGGGTTTTCCATGAGAGATTAGGTAAAAAGTGAACGCCACTTTTATGATGACGCAAGAGTGACTGCTTAAAGAATTAAGTTGGGCTAGTTGGCGCTTTTTATCCACTGGCTGCCTCATATTAATAGCGTTAAAATACGCACAACGGACAGACAGTCCTGTGTGCTTCTGCTCTGTGTCCTTTAGGTGTATTTTAACGCTACTAATATGTCGCAGTCTGTGGATCAAGAGCGACTGGCCCGTGGTTAAGCGATTAAGTGAAAAGGTAATTAGACTGTTTACGACTAAATGTCATTAATTGGCATTTATCGTGTTAAGAGACATTTGTCATGATGCGCACCAGTTATTAATGCGGTGTAAATCTCCTTGAAGAGTATGTGGTCATTAGCAGAGCGGACTTTGCGATAAATAACGCAATCACCAGCAAACAATCTGAGTGTTGAGGTAATGCTTAACGGTAGATCATTGATATAAATGAAACCGTAACGGGCCTATTACACTACCTTGTGGTACGCCTGATGTTACATCAATTAAAGGGGATGAATGGTTATCAATAGAAAGTGAATTGTTTACAAATTATAAAAATTTCTTATCTAGAAATTGTTAAAGAACCGAGGCGCAAGGATGACAGTTTTGCTATTAAACGACAGTGTGGAACGCGGTCGATGGCTTTAGCATAGTCGTGGAATATACAGTCGATTTGAAGATTTTAGTCCATACCGTGAAGCAAATCATTAGTAAACTCAAGTAGTTGTGTCTCACATGACAACCCTTTTCTGAACCCGTCTTGTTTTGAAAAGAAGAAACCATTGCCTTCCAAATGTAGTGTCGTGTTAGATGCAATGATGTGTTCAAGAAGTTTGCAAGGTATACATGTCAGCCATATAGGGCGACTGTTAGCAACATCTGTTCGGTCACCGCATTTGAAAATTGGAATAACTTTCCAATCTTCCACTCGTATGGTATCTCTCCTGTTGAAAGTGATTGCCGTAATATATGAGTGAGTATGACGCTGGAATGAGCCACGGTATGTTTCAAAATTTTTTAATTGATCCCATAAAAACCACATGAAGTAGTTAATTTTGGATTCTTAATCAAAGACGCAACGCCATCAACGGTAACGTCTATGGGCTCATGTAGTCGCAGTAATAATCTGGTGTTAATGGAATATTGAAATAGTCTTCCTTCGGGAACATATTGCCGAAAAAGTTATTGAAAGTCTGAGGGCGTTCGTCTTGAGCAATGGGATCTTCAGCCTCATCAATCGACGTAAAATATGAAGTTTCAGAAGGTGATAATGTTTTCCAAAATTTTTTCGGATTATGCTTAAGGAGGGATTGTAGATCTTGAGATATGAACTTATGCCTAGCTCTAAATATGGCCGCGCAGTATTCTTTATCCGCGTTTTCATATTTGTCCCATGATACGGGTGTTCTCAGCAGTTTAGTTGTTTTGAAGAATCTTGTTTTTTGTTTTTTTGATCATCAGCGTACGAAGGTTCCTGTGGTACCGCGGCTTAGATGAGTTAGCACAGAAAGATATGCGGGTATATAGGTGTTCATTAACTGCGTGAGTTTATCTTCGAACTGACGCCAGTTTTCGTTGACAGATCGGTTAGGAAAGGATTGCAGAAAGGAATCGCCGAAGATTTGTAATCCGACGTTAATGGCATCGTAGTTTGCTCTGTTAGAATCAAAGATGTATTTCTGGCGTAGGCTGCGTTGGCGTGACGGTATTTTCAGAGTGTATTGGACTAGTTTGTGATCACTGAAACCATCCGTGCGGAAGATCAGGCTTGCATCGTCTGGAGACCGATGTGAGAGCAAGGCCTAATATGTTAAGGCCGTGCGTAGGTTGAGACTAGTTGAGTTCAAGAAAAGTCTAATGTTAGTTGAACGAAATTAACCTGGTCCTGTGCCGATGCAGTTAAAGTACTCCAGTTGATATTCGGGTAATTAAAATCACTGTATAAACAAATGTCGGCCTTTGGGAAGTTTCTTCTGATATCTGAGAGGTTGCCATGCGGATTTGTTACGAAAGTTTCTGAACTATTTGGTGGTCAGTAACATATAACAAGAAGAGATTTAAAAGATGAGGACGTGGTGCAAACCGATAAATTTCTAGAGGGGACGAAATGTAGACACGAAAGGAAGGAATGTATTTTTTTATGGCGATAATTACGCCGCCACCTCTTTTATTAGGTCAGTCATTCCGGTAGACAAAAAATCGCGAGAATCAGGCAAGATTTCGTCGTCAATTATATCCGAGTGGAGCCACGTTTCTGTTAAAGTTAAGATATCAGAGTTACTATCTTCCAGATATGAGTAGAGTTCGGTGCGCTTTGGAAAGATGTTACGTATGTTAGTGAATGATATCGAAAGCGAAGGGTGGGCAGTGCCACCGTATGAAGCCTCTGAATGATAGTCTGCCTCGTGTACAACCACTCTTCGTTTTTGCTAGCCGGTGGATTGTTTGACAGTCGGTGGATTGTTTGTCGTACTTATATATAATATCATTCATGCGCAGTTTATCGACTCGAAGCTTAAACGATACGCCCTCCGACCTTGCAAAATCCATCAGTTTTTTTTTTCCCTGGCCAGGGGTGTTGGGAAAGAAAAATCTTCGCGAGCGACATACTGCGTGTCCTTAAACTTGTGCTCTTTATCTATGATCAGCTGTTTGTCCTTGTAGTGCGCGAACTTCACGATGATCGCTCTACATTTCTCTGGTTGGTATCCACCAAGCCGATGGGCCCTTTCAATTTGTGTTGGTTCGAGTGTGCAGCCAAGGTGTTCAGTACAAAGCTCCAACAGATTCGTTTCTGAGCTCGACCTTATTTCGGACTGGTCGTCAGGAATACAGAAGACAGGTAGGTTGGAGCGGCGAAGCCTGTTTTTTGTGTCGTAACATCGTGAGGTAATTATCTTTAATTAGTCGGTTATATTTGAGGGTCCTATTGTAGACAGTTCTGTGGATGGCGTAGAAATGTTTGAATTCATTTCCACCACTTCCAACCCGATTGTGCGAATTCTGGCAGATAGCTGTTTTAGCTCAACATCCACTGATGCCAGCCACTGTTTTAGTGCGCGTAGGTCATTCCTGATACCATCCTGGCCAGATTCAACTCTCTGTAATGTCTCAAGTACAGTTGCCAGGACGCTTTCTTGATCGGTACCAGGCGGACCGGGATTTAACCCTACGTTTCCAGGAAGCGCTAAGAGGATGCCGCTAACACAGAGTGCCAATCTAGTCCTACAACACGTGAGAACATGCAACCAGTGTCTGGGACACGACAGCACAAAGAAAAAACGACTCGAGGTTTTAGCAGATAATGGGTCATGATTGCACCTGACCTCGAAGAACACGAACGGCGAGTGCTTTATGGTGAAAGCGGTGTCGTGCCCCAAGAAAACGCTGTCCGGTTGCAGATTATATCCCTCGCTTCCAACGCTGATAGCGGGATGGGCGGATGTACTACAGCCTTTCTGATTTTCAATAATATAGCGCCAGCGTCGACCAAACTGCTGGTCAGCGCCTTATAACGGCGATAAGCCTGCAACATGACGAGAGTTCGCGCAAGCGCACGAAGGGGAGCGTCGTCTGCTACGCTGTTTCGATCACGAGGACACACGCCCTTCCAGGAAATATCTGTTCGGAAAAAGATGCGGGACCCGCCGCGTTGGCTCAGTGGTTAGGGTGCTCGACTACTGATCCGGAGTTCCCGGGTTCGAACCCGACCGCGGCGGCTGCGTTTTTATGGAGGAAAAACGCTAAGGCGCCCGTGTGCTGTGCGATGTCAGTGCACGTTAAAGATCCCCAGGTGGTCGAAATTATTCCGGAGCCCTCCACTACGGCACCTCATTCTTCCTTTCTTCTGTCACTCCCTCCTTTATCCCTTCCCTTACGGCGCGGTTCAGGTGTCCAACGATATATGAGACAGATACTGCGCCATTTCCTTTCCCCAAAAGCAATTATTATTATTAAAAAGATGCGGGCAGAAGAGCAGATGTGCCTGTCTAAGATGCGACACTCAGACGTGATTACCCAATTTTTTTTTCCAGTTATGGCAGGCCGCTCTGGCGAAGCAGAATTTAGATAAGAAAAAATAAAAGGAAGGAAATACAGCAGCATGTGGAAAGCATTGGCCTGGAATGCGAAACTTCTGGCGCCGCTTCTGTCATGTTCCCATCTCGCGGAGGGCTGCTCAGATCAGAAGGTTCGTATTGGAAATTGGTTTTTTGGGGAAAGGAAATGGCGCAGTATCTGTCTCGCATATTGGCGGACGCCTGAACCGCGCCCTAAGGGAGGGGATAAAGGAGGGACTGAGAGAAGAAAGGAAGTAAGAGGTGCCGTAGTGGGGGGCTCCGAAATAATTTCAACCGCCTGGGGATCTTTAACGTGCACTTACATCGCACAGCACACGGGCACCTTAGCGTTTCGCCTCCATCGAAACACGGCCGCCATGGCCGGGTTCGAACGCAAGTATTCCGGATCAGTAGCCGAGCACTCTGACCACTGAACCACCGCGTCGAGCAGCTCCAGGGCGGCTTCAAAAAGGGCCATTGCGGTGGTGCTTCGGCACCTTGACCGAGATGAGCGGGTGCTAGGCCTACACTTGTGTCCTCGTTTTGGCAGCGCTGGGGTTGCTGGTGTCGGTAGAAGGTTTGCATTCCGGGCATTTCTTTCCACGTGCTGCTATATATCCTTCCTTTTATTTTTCCTTATCTCAACTCTGCTTCGCCAGAGTGGACTCCCATAATAGGAAAAAAAAAGAAGGAGCACGCCTCAGCGTCACGTCTTAGTCATGCACATGTGCTCTCCTGCCCACCGGTTTTTTGCCATCAGATATTGTAGCAGGGTGTGTGTCCTCGTGATTGGAACAGCGTCGCAGACGACGCTCTTCCTTCGTGCGCGTGCGCCAAATCTAAGCCGTGTAGCACGCTTGTCGCCGTTATAAGGCACTGACCAGCAATTTGGTAGACTCTCGAATAACACCATCTGCCGGGCTAGTTGGTTGCGATCCCTCTGGTGGGCTTTTCTTGGTGTGTGTATATAAGTGCGGGTTCAGTTTTCGTTCAAATAAAAGTTGGAAGTTCAGCGCTCTGTACTATCTTCTCCTTCTTCTTCCTTTTTGTGTTCGCGCTGCTGATACATATGGTAGACTCTGGCGCTATATTATTAAAAATCAGGAAGGCTGTACATGGTCCCAGTTGTCAGCCGATCTTGGAAATCTCGTCCAGAAAAGACGGTTTCGTCCAGCTGTCGGGTCTGGTGAATCAGCAGTCGGTGCATTCCAAGAAAACTGCAGGACCAGGAAAGCCTGGAAGAACACGAACGGTACGTGCTTCATAGCGAAAGCGGTGTCGTGCCCCCTATATATTCAAATCTATATATTTAAATCTTTATAAGCAAAGGAAAAGTTTTAACACAAGCAGCATTCAGGCAGCGTGTGTTTACGCGTCAGGCTTCCCGCAGTGTTGAAGCACACGGCGCGTGAATCCCTTATTTCGTGGACCTTTGTAGTTTTCCTTTGACTACGAAGTTTCTGTGGAAGCTGTGCAGCTTTCATTTGCAGCCGTATATGGCTGCGCTTGGGTGGACGCCAGTGTGTTAATAATCCCTCATTTCAAATCTTCTCCCCATTTGGGGATTCTCATAAAACACTGGACCAAATGTGTGGTAAGAACGAGCAGTTGTACTTTACAGAAATAATGTTTGCGAAATCCCTGATGGTTAGCTCTGAAGAAGCACAAGAAACAAAAATCCCCTTTATAGCCTTCTAGTGAGGACCGACGCAGCCATGCAGCGTTAAAGAACTGTTATATTGTGTGCTCTTCAAAGTTCCAAAACTATGCAAGCGCTATGAGAGAAAGCCTTGAGTACGACTCCGGATTAAGTTAGACCACCTGAAGGGTCCTTAAAAGTTCACACGTGTGTTTTTATATTTCACAGCCATCGTAATGCGGCCATTCTGCTCTGCAAATGACCTGCAGAAAACGCTCAGAACTATATGTAGTCGATTCTACAAGATTGTTTTATCTCGCACCTTTCAGATCATCTCTATTTTATTCCCTCTATTTCTTCCTTTTCCTTTGTGTTTGTTTAACTTCGCCTTCTAGCAGCCATTGCTTCCACACTTTCCAGCTTTATTGATGTTGCTTCAAATATGGCCAGTAGCTTTTCCTGCGATTTACTGACTTTTCCTTTTTTAATGAAATTTTGTCAATTTCATTTAATTTCACACTTTACATACCTTATGGGTACTCGCTAATACTCTAGATAGAGGCAACACTCTTGAGATATGCCAAAGCTATTTTAGGTCTCACTACCAGAAATGCGGGACCTCGTCGAGCCAGTGTCGCTAAGCTTAGCACCCTATTACATTATATTCTATATCCACTCAGTCTTTCTTTTTCTCTATTGCGCCAAGGATGACGTCAGCGCGCTATCTCTCACTGTTCGAAGCCGTACGCCACCTGGTGGCAACCAAGGGGACTAGAAGCGCTTATCCTCAATTCTCGGTAATGTTTTTAAAAGGCACAATGCGAGGAAATCAGGTTTGCATGGCACTTCTTGGCCATCGGCAGAGCATGCATGCACAAGCTGCACGCAGCCACCGACCATCCTATCTATACATAAATGCCTTGCGTCTGAGCCTCGCCGTAAACCGCGATAATCTAGGGTTCGCTGCTATGCTAATAACGGGCGGTGTTTGAGGGCGACAGCTGGTTAATTGCGTTAGGGGCAGGAGGCAGAGCGTGGCATCGCTTCAGCAAGAATCTCAACATCGACGAGCCTAAACCCTGGGCCAATAAATAAACTTTGTGCAGTTTTCGCGCGTCTTTGCGTCTCAACACTGCGAAAGATAATTGAAGAAAAGTAACGGCCACGTAGCACCACGTAGCCTGCTTTCATTGCGGAAGTTAAACTTTGACTTCTCTCGCTTTTTACCCGAGATGCTGCGTTTGTTTGGTTGCTGACTGTGCTAGTGCTGCGAGGATTAAGTGCACGCTAATTCGTTTACGGAGCCTTTCCTTGACTTTCTGGTTCGCTCTGCTCAGATGCACTCAAGGACAGCGTTATGCAGAGTTCAGGGTCTGGTGGCCCCAGAGAGCGCAGCAGTGGGTGGCGCAGCAAGGAGTGCGTTCATGGCGGTGCTGGAAAGACGCCATATTATGCACAAAAACTGGGGTTTCATTCGCCCTCAACTCTAGGTGTGTGAAGAAAATCCAGCGTGGCACAACCATCTGTTGCCAATGGTCAGTCGACAGGAAGTGGTGTCAAAAGAAAGGAATAACGGCGACCAAAAAGATTGTGCTTAAATGATGTTAATGACGCAAGGCTTCTGCTCGGAAGCCTTGTTCAATCTGAACAAGGCTTCGTTCACTCTGATGAAGGCTTCAGTACGGAATCCGAAACGCCATTAACAGCTTTTAATCACAATCTTTTTGGTTGGCCTTATTCCTTCCTTTTTACATATTAATCTACTACCCGACCGGACGAGATTTCGTCAAACCTTAGATTTCGACAGGAAGTGGTGTTCGATGTCTGAGTGATAACAGTAACAGAACCAAAGAATAGAAAAACTTTTCTTTCATTTAGGCCGAACATCGAAGAAAACTAGTGCGTTTGAAGCATTATTGTTCGTGTTTTTCTATTAAATCTCAAGGTCTACAGTGTCTAGTGTTTAGAAAAACCTTGTGGATGATGACAATCTCATATACAGATGCTTCATATGGTGATATTTCACATGGCCACCTTATCGAAGCTGTGCTAATGCTGCTTGATCCCTTCTCCGAAACGTCATACTTGCCTACTAATCCGTTGGACTGGTGCGAAAATTTTGGCGTTGTTGTTTTCCAGGCTGTAAATATCGCCAAGTCCAGAGAGCAGCATGCGCGTGTTGAATGTAGACCTAAAATCTTCGTTTCACCTTGGAGCTCAATGAATAGGCTCAAATGAACCTTGCAGTCACGTTCATCTACGTATAACAGGAAATGTGGCTCCGTGGTATAACTGTCAAAAGCGCATCTGGACTAGGTCATTTTGGGGCTTAAGTCTTGCTCTTACTCTGATTGTACACCTGGTTAGCATAGCAAACGTTTTCTAGACACCGATTCCATTCGCAAGGAATGTCATCATGCGGCCCTATGCGATCATAGAGCGTGACATCTGCTGAGAAGTCTAGCTCAGTTAGAGTGACCGAGTCGGATTGAATAAGTAATCATACTTGGGAGGAATTTCCTCCGAACGCACACGTCTCTTCCCTGCTTTGACTTGCAAACAGAAGCACAGGCGGCGGGCACAATCTAGGGCATGAAAACTATAAAGAATGCATTTCTCAGGCAACCAATGATCTCGCGTAACCCATGCGCCGTTTTTAGTAACTAGTACGGAATAACCCCTTGAAGATTAATAATTGATCATTTTATCGAACAAATTTTCCCTTCCAGACCCGATATAATTTCGTCATGGTCGATAAATTGTTAGGTGTTAAAGCTTCCTCAGCGGAAATATTTCTGCAGGCTTCTGACGTAGCAATATATATTTGAACTGTCACATGTATGCTTTCCGTTTCTCTTCTGAATCACGTTTGTAAATAGCGTACTGCCTGTTCTCGCGAAAAAATATATACAAAAAGCAGAACAGAGGCAGCAAGGCGGAAACGTACTCTGAGAGGCGAAGGAACAAGCGCAGGAATGAACCTGGTTCTTCCGTTTAGAGCGCGGCCCAGCATCCCTGACTGTAACGCCGCTGCAGCGCCTGACATGTATGTAAATCAGGGCACCACTCGGTGGCCGTCGACGCAACGCCGAAAAAACGGCTCGGACGGAATGCGTTCATTTCCGCCTCGTCATTACAGCACACGTTGTCTTATTGTGCGCTTCCCTCTGAATTCATATCCTATTTCCCGTCCTCTATTAGCACGCCGCAGGGGCAATTTCCAGCGCCAGCCAGCCAGCCTTTGAAAGTGTGCCAGAGTTCAGGAAAGCAGAAAAAAAACTATCGCCGCTTGCCGATAGTTTTCTTGAGTGCGTGCACACGCAGCGGGGCTCCGTCACGGGCATCTGTCGGAAACAGCGTGAACAGCAATAACGCGTCGAACATAAATTGCTGCCACTTGTCTGCTCAATTGAAGTTTACACGTGGCCGCCGCCGCCTGATTGCTAAATGTTTTTCTTGAATAATTTGATGTTTTCTCTCTCTTTCTCCCGAATTTTATGAGGATAATGTAGCAGAGCTCAGCAAGTCTGACGTCACTCACTCCAGTCTAATCTGCATATATATATATATATATATATATATATATATATATATATATATATATATATATATATATATATATATATATATATATATATATATATATATATATATATATATATATATATATATATATATATATATATATATATATATATATGCGCCTTCTTATCGGGAATAAACATTGTTCATCACCCGATGCGGAGCCGTGCACGTGGTGCCAGCGGTGCCCATTCATTCGCTATGTCCGCCCCGTCGGCGCTGCTCCCGATCCCGAATCCATTGGTCACCTCTGGCGACGCTTGGAAAACATGAAAAAGTGAACAGCCTAGGTATTGCCCACATCACGTCAAGCGCCTACCACCCGCGGTCTAATGGCATGACGGAAAGAGTGGTGCAGGGCACCAAGAAGCTTCTAAAAAATGGTCCCTTAAAATGCCTGCATTTCAAATAGCTTTGCTTGAATGGCGCAATACTCCGCGTCATGCGCCACAGTCCCCTGTGCCGAGGCTGATAGGAAGCCAAACTCGGACTCCCCTCCCAGTGCCTACAAGCCACTTGAAACAGTACGCGATACCCAGCTACGTGGCCCATAGCCGGCTTCGTCAGATACGCCAACGCCCAAGGACGTACTACAACCACGGCAGCAGGTACCTGTCGCCTGCGACACCAGGCCGGCAGGTCATTGTGGATGACACAGTCATCCGGACCTGTTCTCCAGCTTTCTATCTAAAGCCAGCTCACAAACCTCGCTCAACGATTGTCAAAACGGAAGACGGCAGAGAAATTCGATGCACGCGAGAACACCTACGACTGACAGGTCCGCAATCGGAAAGCAGTCCCGCCCATCAAGAAGGCCTTAGCACAGAACCCGCCCAAGAGATACGTCGAAGCACAAGGTTGCGGCGCGAACCCAGTCGGTACCCTCTACCCGAGCGACGCTGAACCCGGTTTGTACAAAGAAGGGAACATGTAGCAGAGCTGAGCAAGTCTGATGTCATGCGCTCCAGCATAATCTGCGCATCACCCAATACGTCAGCAAACTGTACATATATGCCTTCTTATCGGAAATAACGTTGTTCATCACCAGATGCGGGGTCGTGCACAGATAAAAGCAGTCCGTAGGCATGCAGTTAAGCAGTCCATTTGGCCTACCGACCGACTACCAAGCATTACCGCCGTCGAAGTTTTCTGCATTTTCATTTCAGCGTTTTAACTAGGTCACCCTGCTTGTTCTTTTTGCACTTTCTTCAACTTTTCCGTCAATATTAGACGTGAATGAGCTGAAACTTTTTAGAGTATTCACAGCGAACCACGGCCGACCGCACCATGTGGTCCTGTGTGAGCAGTATTTTTCATGCCGGCTTTATGAAAAATAAACTCTTCATAATTCAGCGCCCGTCTTACCTTCAAGTGTTCCTTCTTCTGTTCTTTCTTTTCGCATTCCGGTTTCTGTCAATTACAAAAAACAGGTAGCAGCGGGCATCCCTCTTTTGGATACCCAGGAGAGAGAGCGAGAGGGAATGGTGTGTTCAAAGACACACAACCTCGCCTTGCCCACCACACACGGCGACCGATCTTACAGCCGGGCCTCAGATAGCCCAGAGCGACTTGGTCGGAATACCAGTCCCCGCATAGCAGAAATCTTCGACACAAGTGCTGCAGGAGCTGGGATTCGAACCCGGGTCTTCGCGGGTGTGAGCTCGGCACGTTACCCACTCGGCTACAGTGCGGCACGGCTTCTTTCCGTCGCCTACAGATGCTGAAGCAAGGGGAAAGAAGTAGACCGAAGCAGATGATGCTCAGTATCGCTCTGTCCCTCCGCTGCACAACTGAACCAAGGCGATGTAGTTGCGAGATATGAAGTGAACAGCGATAACTCCGAGCATAATGTCGTTTTCTCGATATCGGGCGCACACACTAAGCGTCGTTTCCTTATCGGTTGTGAAGCAGTCGTTGAGGGCGAAGCACCATCATCCTATTTCCTGTTCGCAGCTTAACATACGAAAATGCGGAACCTCATGTGGACTCCTGATCCGTGAGTGATTTAATGCATTGCATTGGAAGAACATGGCTCCCTTAAACTTTTCGCGACCTACTGCAGACACCGGCTACGCACGTTGAAGCCAAGCACTGGCACTGGCGGCAGTGCTTATTGAATACTGCACACATTTTCCTACAGCATACAAGCATTTCCCATTTCTGAGCTCAGTTTTATTCCTTCCTTTCGCACACAAGAAAATCGAAAGCAATATCGTGCCATTCACAAAAAATATCTGTCACCAGTAGCGAAATCCGTACTCTCGTGTTACAGTCGCCTTCGTCGTCCAGACTTCACTTATATCTCGAGTACGAGTGTCCCCTGTTGTTTCCCGGTGGCCTGAGATCATAAAAGCTTCATTACTTCGAGTCCCTGTATCACAGATTTGCTGCAGTTAGATACAACTGGAGAACGATAGTGGCCAGTAGCTCTCAAAGGATTACCTCCAGCCAATGGTGCCGACCAATAGTAATGACCTCGAGGTTAATTACCTCTTCTCTGGTATCATGGCAGGGTGCTGGCAGATGCAAGGAGATGAGCATACAAGAACAGATTAACCGCGACGTCCTGACAATTGGTAGACGGCTTCTGGCCGAAGCGCTTCCTTTGAAGGGCATTTGCCGCTTCGTTTTTCAGTTGTATCTGACATAATTGGAAGGATATCAGAGACGTCATGGTCCTGCAGTGTATATTGTTAGGTTGATGATATAATGAGTGTTCGCGTGATGCGAACACCTCTAAGAAGAATAGCAGTGACCTCTATTTTCAAATATATAAGTAAAGGTAACATATAAGCATACAGAAACGGCTCCAGGACCTGAAGGCTGTAAAAAAAGAACCTCCCGTTAGAGAATTTATCAGAAATCTGCAAGATAATAGTGGCAGAATAACAAATCGCTTACTCTCTGCAGTGCGTTTTTCGAGCCGAACTCCTCTGGGGCTTTTGACTGTATTTTTCGTTTCGTATCTCAGGACATCCCATACGGCATAAATTGGGGTTGGCTATTCTCATGCAGGCTACTCCACGACGTGAAGGCTTAGACACAAAAAGCGCGAAGAATGGAAGACATGACCAAACAGCAACGAGTCGCGTCTGCTTATTTTGCTTCAGAGCGGGGACTTTTCGCGGTCTCGAGCACCTGTTTGCACTGATAGAATACGACCTGTTGTGCGCCCCCTTTAGAAGTATTCGAAACCTCGCGCCCGTTTCGCAAATACCTCAGCGGTACTAATGCAGCATTGTTTTTCTATCTGTTCTGCTCTACTCTCGAATCACTCCAGATCCCATGCAGGTGAGACCAACTCCTGTCCCCGCCCCTCCAAAATATGGGACCGTTACGGTGGTGTAAGAGATGTAATAGGAGGTGTAAGAGCAATCCCTTTACCTTCAAAGTTGTTACAAAAGGCTGCACATCAGTTGCGCACTGCGACACGCGTTTATAAATGCTTGTTCTTTCTTAAAAATACTGCACTTCGGCTAGCGAGCAAGTTCTGTATTGTGCCGCAGTGTAGCCCGTTGGCGGAAATAGTAACAACCACCGTAACGCGAGAACTAGGCTGGCGACGTCTCAGACGTGTACGCACATAGACCGTGACACGGCATATTCAGGCGATAATCCACGTAGACACAGCATAAATGCGAAATCAGTCGCACCTTGCAACCTGATGTCCTCATGTTCACTATTGCATCAGAAGGAAACATCGAGACGGAAGTCTTACAAAACTTCCAAATTATCGGGAATGTGGACTTCAGTTCACTCCATCAATGTGCCCGAACAGCTGAACTTCTCTTTCCACCCTCTTCTCTACACCCTTTCTCTATCTCGTGCAGGTGTGCTGTGCTGCGAGCTCCCTTCGAAGACAGTGACTTTCAGGAAGGTGCCGAATAAAAGCGTCCAGAAGTTACGCCGAAGACAGCATCACGATGTCCTCCGCCGCACCCGCAAAGTACATGCGGAACTAGTCCGTGTTCCCAGATTCACCGGACATTCACGATCTTATCAAGCTCGCTGATGAAGATCTGCGCACACGACAACGCAGCAGACAACGGCACTATTCTGATGGGCACATGCCATATTGCGTGAATTGTTTTTTTTTCTTACAGCATGCACAAAAGCATACTTTTGCGGTGGCACAATAAAAGCTTCCTTGTGGGCGCGAAAATAAAGAAAGTGGTTTTGAGTTCGCAGTGGAACTCCACCCTGCCAGTGACGCCGGCATCCAGATGGCGGCTACACATAAACGATGTACTCTTGCCATGAAAAATAGTGTGTTATTGGCAGGACTGGTAAGTTCCTAAAGTGGCGGCAGAAAGCTTCAGGTCGAACTGTGCTGTCTCAGCCCGAATCATCGTGACATGACGGAGGTTCCGCAGATGGCTCTTTGTCTGGCGGTGACCACGTGCAAGTAGTCAAGAACCGCCAATGCTACGAAGGCATTGCTGGCGAAAGGTAAGGTGTGAACACAGCGAGGAGCACGCATAGGTTGTGTTCGGGAACAGCCGGGAATAGCGAAACATATGAGAAAACGCGTATTTATAGGTGCATGCGCATGGACAGAACCCAGGCGACTGGAGGCCGGAGGAATATGCGGCGTGCTACACCAGCGAAGTAAATCAGCTGAGATCTAATTTACTGGATGAATATGACTGGCGTCACGTATATGTGTAACCTATGGCAGCAGCCAAGGCGGACGGGAATTTGCGCAGATGGGTCCTGGCCGTACCATGGCAGCACGGGCGGAAACCGAGCTGCGGAGCGCTCTTATCACTCACCGCCGCCGCAGCATGCCAGTCGGTGGTAGTGCGATCGCATCCGGCGAGAAACATGGCTTCTTCCAATCCGCATCACAGCGGCTAGGGCGGAGGCGGGGAATCGTGGGTGCTGTTGTCGCCTAGGTCCACCACTGTTGCTGAGGGCGCGGAGTGCGTTCGCGGACGGCGTGAAGCGCGACCGGAGGCCGCGGATCGCAGAAGACGCGAACGGCATCGTAGGCGATGGGCGCAGGCGGGGACAAAAGGCCAAGGCGATGTGAGGTCATGGAGAGACCACAGGTAGGAGGAGAAGTATAATGCGGTTACGGTACCGAACGGCGCCTATCTGGACTGTTGGAACGTAGGGAGGACTGGCGGTGTGTGTCCAATCACGTATGATGGAGGCGGCAGGCAGGGCCAGTGCTTCTATGCTCGAGAGCCGCTATTGCGTAGTTCGCGCGTGGAACGGAACAAATTATCTTTAAAGGCGTGCTCTGCTCTCTTGCCGGACTTAAGTGTCGCGCCCTGCGCGTACCCCATCCCCCAGCGAGACGACGGTGAACTTCTACTTCTACGAGCGTCTGAAGGCAAGCGACTACTCTGTATTGTGTTCTGCGGCTTCCGGCGGATGCGAACTTCGTGAACGGAATTCCACCGGGAATTAGTTACATGAAAGATTATTCACTGAATGCGGGTATTTCCCGTGAATACGGGAGCAATATTCAGAATTCCATCGTTAGGTTAATAACTTCGATAACCAGCTATGCTGATCACTCGTCACCTGGGGAAAGCAACCGGCTATACCTTATATTTTGCCTGCATAGATAAGCGCCCACAGCGAACGGAATTCGATCCTGCGGCCTTCTGCTCGGTAGTAGAACGCTTCAGCCATTATGCTCCTGCAGGAGGTAGAAGAGGGTTGACCACAAACATGGTTCCACAGGTGGCATAGCTTCCACGAAGCCGTCCAGAGAAACAACGCAGATGTTCCTTTTGACGAAATTTATTTACGCTGTAATGACTTCCGAGCGACGGCGCGCAATGTTGGGCTAGATGAGGTATTCGTCTACGTGAGCTGTTCGCTACTGGGGGACGTGGATGACCGGAAGGTATACCGTCGTTTGTCCTGCGCATTGAGCAATCCAGATCTGCAGCAGCAAGGAGGGGTATGTCGTCCTCCGCCACGGACTGTAGTTTTCGCTCCGCTGAATGGCGATTGCCAAACAGCACATGTGTCTGTAAAGATACCGGAAGGGAACAATGATGTAAATGAAAGGCTTATGCACTCCTCTTTTTCTTTCTTAAAATGCTGATCAGTATTTACGAGACCGCGGCTCAGTGCAAACTGGACAGAATAAATTTGCGCGACGTTCAGTGAGCCTCCGACAGATGTGCAGTTTGTGTATGTGCGAGCTAGCTGTCCTTGCGTCGTGGTAGCTCTGCGACTCCCACAGTAGTCAACGTTAGTTAGATTTTTATCGTGGCGTCCGGCGGCGACATTCTGAGGAGCTGTTCTGAAGCAGTGAATCTTCATACAGAAGAGCTGCTTTTACTCTGTAATGTCCAAGCATTGAAATCATAGGATCGGGGTAACTTTCACGATGTCATCACTAATCTTTTCTTGAAGGCAGAAATGCATTAATCAAACTATGAGATTTATTAAGAAACAAACCAATACAGTACAATTTAATTAGGCTAATTTAAATATTTCTGAACGTGTAAAGACCATACAACCGTGGGGAAATACACGAGCCCACACAGTAAATGAAGTGCAAAATGGTAAATTTCTTTATAACATCTAAATGCAACGTTGCGACGAAAGAAATTTTCTGCTGTTCTCCCGTTAGGGTTCGCTTTTACACAAAGTTATCTTTCAGAAGGTTTTATGCATTTCCGGCAACTCACACGTTGGTCTTCAGTTTATCAATATATTGAAGAACACCATTTCTTTCATTCGCGTAGTAACAGGCGTAGAAATCGAAATTTTCGCATCTCTACACTGTGTATCACACATCAAATAAACGCCGAGCGTACCGAGGTTAAATTCCTGTTCCAAACACAGATGGCGAAAGCGCTTTTTTCGCACCGATGATGAATCGCCGTCCACAGCGTGCAACATTCGCTTCCCGCTATCGGACTTACCCTCGAGCTCAAGAATTTAAAGCTCAGCGGAGTTGCGTGTTAATACAAGTGTCAGTAACCGGTGGCCGTGAATGGTGCCATGAGATAACAGATCGTTATTTGCTTCTTTGCCCCTCGAAGGAGTAAAGGCAAACGCACGGGCAATCCTCGTATAACCTTTCTATTCGTATTTCCGTCCAAAGAGCATCAGCCATTGAATAGCATGGCACTGTTATGGCGGCGGCCGCATCGGGAATGCGCGATAACCGAAAACCTTATCACGCTCCCATTACCAGGGACGGCCCGAATCGCAGAGCATGAGGGAGTGAATTTGGCAGGGCGCATGCTCCGTTTCGATCTATTTTTAACCTCTCGCATCGGCACTCGCAGGCGGCACGAAGAGGCCGTGCCGCACAGTAGCCGAATGGGTAACGTGCCGAGCTCACACTCGCGAAGACGCCGGTTCGAATCCCAGCGCCTCCTGTGCTCGTGCAGACAATAGATGCGGGGATTGTGATTCCGATTGCAATCGTTCCGGACTAATTGAGGTCAGGCTGTACGCTTAGCCGCTGGGTGTGGTCTTAAGCATTTTTATCGCATAATAGGAACATATCCATTTTTGAGCACTGAATAATCAATGAGAGGAGCACATTAATTTACAGGATAGACATTTTCCGGTGTACCTTGTTGGGGGCCTTTTAACCAGCATTCAGTACATTAAAGTCTCATTATTCGCGTTACGTTCCTGTTTTTTTTTTTTTACCCTGCTACATGCCCCCAAAATCGATACTTACGTTTTGTCTGATTTAGGTTCGGTTAATGCACAGTTCCTTCTCAATAGCTAATTAAATTATAATAGGGGTGTGACTACTCATTGTCGGCCACCCAATCACAGCCATGCGCCTACAAAAGAAAGCTATACAGCTTCCAGGGAAACTTCGAAGTTAAAGAAAAATCAGTCCTGGTCTGGGATTCGAACCCGAGACCATCGCTTCACCGGAGCTCTCGCTTAACAATTAAGCTAAGCGGGACGGCTAGCATATACTAGGGCGAGAGCGAATTAATCAATAACTCGAAGTGGGAACAGTGTTGGTCAAATGTTTAGAGGGATCTACCAAGATGGAGTAGAATTGTAATTAGTGAGTGATTACTCATTGACATCGGCCAAAACGCAGCCATACGGCTACATAGTAAAGCTATTATTAATCACTCCCTTATTACAGTTATACTCTACCTTGTAGTATTCTCCTAAACATGTGAGATGACTAATTAAACGATTTTCCAGGTGTCGTGAGCGATTGTCAGCCTCATTATTTTTATTCTGCACCAACTGATGTTCCTTTAATCCCGGAAAAAAACTCTAGAACGCAAATATGAGCCTGATTCTAGGAGAAACGTTCCCGTGGGGCAGTCGATGACTACAAACGAATCGCTGTCACGTGAATAATTATGAAAACCAGGCCTTCAATATTTCGGTTGTGGAAGCAAAACCAAGCGGCTGAAGTGAAGAATCTCTGGCTTTTCATCAGACGAAATAGGCGTTGCAACTTCCGTCTTAGAGTGTAGGGTATATAGCATATGCTGGAAGGTCAGATTGGTAGCAGCTTCGAAATTCCTTTCGTCACATACTTGCTTGAGCTAACTCCAAAACCTGCGCGTGTTATCGGTAATAAACGCGAAATTTTCAATTCCTTTTTTTTTCTGTAAATATGAGGTTCATCGTGTATTAGAAAATAATTTGCTGAGGCATGACAACGCTCGAAATAGTGTTCCTTTTAATATCTCGTCACATCGTGTCACTGCAAACTTCCATAATGCTCATATTTTCTCGACCAAAACTGCCACTGTTCGGCAGCATTGTAAAACACAGTTTGGAACTCACTCTGGAGACCATGACTGACGCGTTCATATACCAAAAGTTGTCGCCCTATGATAGCTCATGAACAACATGCCCACAACGCAACAACTGACAGTATAGGGAGCGCGCATACTCTGGACATCTGAGAAGAGTTCGCTTTCCGCAGTTCTGATTCAAATGACAGTTTAGCTTGCCCTTGCGGCATACTAGCGTGCGCTGAAATGAGCGATGTGTTCACCGTGTGCAGGTCCTCGGCGAAAGCGAGCTGCGTTGAAAGCATGTCCGGCGCCTCCAGTCATCCAACACTGCGCTGTCGTACAGCCGTGACCAGCACAAGTTCGTTACGGGGGCTCAAAACGACAGCTTCTGGGCGGCCGTGACGTCACACGCTTCCACGGCGCCCGGTCCGACCGAAGACCGCGTCTCCATCGACAAGCAGCCAGGTGTGGTCCTCAAAATCCCGTGCGCTGTATGCCACGCCTCGTTTGCATCGCCGTACATCTTGGTGGTAGACTTCAACAACACACAAACGACATCCGGAAAATGAACACCGAACGAAGAGCCCTGGCCAATCACTGCGAACGTTTTGACCACACAATCGCCTTCGAACGAGCAAGCGTGCTGGACGTGGAGCATAATCAGCGGAAGAGGACTCATCTCGAATCGTGGCACAGTCATGAAACAAAAATAAACGTGAAAAGGGGCCCGCACGCTGCGCTCTCCGCCTACATGAATGGCATCTATCCCGTGGCCGCAGAGAAAAAGGGAGGTGCGCTTCCAGAGGCGTGCTCTCTGTATAGTCGCCCCTGAAGAACGAGCCCGGTTGGTCTCTAAGGACTCCAGAGCATTTCTTTTTTTCGTGGTGGAGGGGAGGGTGTGGAGGGGCAAAACATCAAGTTCTTATTACTTCTATATTACTATAATGTTAAAATTAATTATTTTGTTTGCATTGTTTTTATTTGCACTGTTCAAAGGCACATTTGTGAATGCATGCAAAACCTAAATTGAAATCGGCACCCTTATAAAGATTCTCACATGACGCCACGTTTACTGAGCCGTAGTACCCAGATTCGAACCCGACCGCGGCGGCCGCGTTTCGATGAAGGCGAAACGCAAAAGGCGCCCGTGTGCGGTGCGATGCCAGTGCACGTTAAAGATTCCCAGGTGGCCGAAAGTATCCCGGGGCCCTCCACTACGGCACCTCTTTCTTCCTTTCTTCTTTCAGTCCCCCCTTTATCCCTGCCCTTACGGCGCGGTTCAGGTGTCCGCCGATATGTGTGAAAGATACTGTGCCGTTTCCTATCCCTAAAAACCAATTCTTATTTTCATAAAATGATGAGGCAGATGTAAGGTAGGGCCGCGTACCATGAAAGGCAAAGGCGAAAATGAACGATTAACTGTTTAATAACACATGGTGTACGCGTTAATAGGGCATGCACCTGTGACTAGTTATCCTTGCTAAATAGGCTTATGTCTGTCTATTTGAGAGTTCACGAAATTACACTGCATGCTTATTCTATTCTTTTTTGAAGCAAAGACTGTTTAGGGCCGAAGCTATTACCACTGCTTGATAACGACAGCGTTTATGGGCTGTAGGATATTATATATTCTTACAGTGATATTGCATACAACTAAAAGAGAACGTTTCTCTTGACAAACGATCCACTGCATGCTAGAGGCAACGCTCGTTTGGGTTGTGAGCTGGAGGAGTTTATAATACAACGTGATTAAAATTAAATGGGATGGTCTCTATTCTTCAGCCGAAACCCGAAGGAAAGTAGCGTTTGGTGCTCGGATTCCCGTCTTCGTGCCCCTCATTATAATTTCCCATTTTATTGTACCATGAAAGAAGCCGTATGAAATATTCTTCGCGCATCTCGTTCGTTCGAGAAAATGCACTCCTAGCCCAATAAATGTCTTCCAAGTGGCTCCACTAAGTAGTTTGCCGTATGGGCGTCCGAGACATGAACTAAGGGCTACGCCGTGCATTAAGATTTCAGCGACGGGGCATTATTGATAGGCGAGAACGGAGGCCCTCGGCGCTGGCGACACCATTCTGTGTCTGAAAAGCTGAGACGTATGCGCGGTGGTTGGTTCATTTGTATCGGCGACAATTTTCCGAGGCCATCCAGCCTTTCCGCTTTGGCTTCCTCCGCTTCGAAGCTTGTGAGCTCCGTCTGAATATATCAGTGCTCATTAAAGACCCTTTTCACAATGCATGCCATTATTCCGTTCGCTCTTTCATGGCTTAAATTATTAGAGCCCTCGGTTCACTACCAATGCAAAGCAAGTGAGAATTTCGTCTCGTTTTTGTATTTTCGATATAGAAAATATATTTAACTTTTTGCTAGCTTTTGAGTTTTCGTTTCCTTAGACAAAAATGGAGACGAATGTGTTCGTGATACTCCACGAAGGCTTACAGGGGTGTTTCCAAAAACTTATTTTTACACCAGTGAGGTGGTTTGATTTCGGGGTCAAGCAAAACATTTATGGTTATGAAGTGTAGCCCTTCAAATTACTATTACCCTGTCATGTAGTAAACGGAAGTATTTAAAAACAGCATATGCGGGCAGTTAGAGGGGTAGTAAATTTGAAATTGTTATAATGCATTTCAAAGGCCTATAGAGGTAAAGTTCTCCTGTTAAAACTTCATAGAACGAGATTATACCAGATTCTGTCCGTGCTTATTCCTTCACACAAACGCAATCCTTAATACAATAAAATGTGGTTTAATATTTTGCCAACAAAAGATGTGGACGCAGATTCCTCCTTGAGGTATTAGAAATCACTATTTTTAACGTTTGCACGGATATGCACTTACACCTCTCCACACCCAGCCCCCCACACCCTCCTGAACAAACGTGAGCTTATGTAGCGTAGTTCGCAGCAAATACAATGAAAGAAAAAACAGAAAAAACTATAATTTAGGTTGCAGAGATTCTTTTCGCGTGCTGCAGGACACGCTTGTTTGACCAGTCGCGTAGACAAATTAACTGTGCCCCTCTTCTCAAGAAACATAATTTGCTGGCTTGCGTTCAGCCCCGGTAGCCTGTCGACCCACGACAGTGACACGTGTTTGCCTTGCCAGCACATCGGAGGCATTAGCGCCATTAAGGAGTCACTGGGGGGCGTACTCAACACTTCACGTCACGGCTGGCGTTCGCCTGCTGTCTGACGACTCAATCGATGTTCAGGAAAGGGACGTCTCCGATGTCTGGGATCGGAGCTCCGTAGAGTAACAACACTATAGAGACGCAGGCGGGTGTGCTCTTCATTGAATTGTCGATAATGTGTTTGTTTTGTCCGCAGTCTAGTCCTGGCCTGCAGTTGTGAATGCTTGGCGATAATAACGACTGCACTCTCAGACAACCGCAGAGAAAAACAGGTTGTGCTATAAGGTTTAATATCTGCATCCTTCTGGAAATTGTGCAGGTGGAATAAAGGAGATGGCGTTTAATTGCGAGCTCTGAAAATAATGGAATGTTACTTTGTAGGCTTGTGGAGCTTTAGTGGAAGGATTTTACAGCTCTGTTTTCAGTACCTAAATTGACTTGTTTTTCCCGATCTACGAGGTCACGGTACTAATTTCATTCTTAAAATGTTTACATGCAATCGGCTCTGGCGGACATCGTCTGCTTGGGAGTTGTTAAATGGTAGCAGATCCCATTAGAAACTCACATGAATACAAATGTTATTCTTCATAGCTAGTGTAGCATTGTTGGTTTCATAGCTATCTGGAACCAGTTTTTTGTTTTATGGCACCTGAGAAATAAACTTTTCTCTTTTGATTCACATCTGAGCGGTTTTGTCTGCACATAAATAGAATCTGTCTTTCCTGTTTTGGTAGCGTTCGATGCTAGCCCAATGAGTATTTCGTTATCCTTCACTGGAGCTTTCTTGTTCCGTGTGTGTAGCACCCCATTTTTTATACTTTCTTGTAGAGCTCTCTTCACAAATTCTGGCTACATCGCGCCAAAATACATGATTTTTTTTGAAAATTTTTCAGACAAAGCAACCTCTCCAGTGCACGTAACTCGAAATAGCCAAAATTTGCTGGGCCACAGCGCCGAGGGTAACCGCATTTTCGAGGTTTCTAAAAACTGATACCGATGTTACTTACGGTGGGCTACATGCCTCTCAGTAATTGAGGAGCTTAATAGTAATTGTCAAAAAGTTATCTATTCAATATTAGTTAACCAGCCTGCAATAGTTAGCATGTCTTAGCTGTATTCTGATGTACTACAGCGCTTTCGATGTTGTGCCGATAAAAGTTTTCACGTAACTTAAAAAGCCCGTTTTAAAAAATTTGCAGTCTTAGGTGAAACACCCTGCATACTGCCACAAGCATTTACCCGAGATAAGCATTCGAGGCGACAAAAATACACAGCGAATAAACATTTTTGCGTTCGTAATTCACCTAAATCTGTTGGCTGGTGGTTTCTTACAGTTTAAGTTCAGCCTTTCGAGTTGCATAAAGTAGATGTCGCACGCGCAGCTTCCATGTTGAAAGGGTGCAGTTTCTGGCCGCCTTCGATTGCAGTTCACACTTTTGTCCTTGAACCCTTGTGCGCTGACAACTTGTTTCACAAGTATGCTGCCTCCCTGCTCGAGTCAACACAGCATATTAATTTTTCCTCATGAAACTTTGCCTTCATTAATGGAGGTTTTTTTTTTCTGTTTGGATGCAAGAAGCAAGGCACTTGTCTGGAAACTCGGCTCAGAAAGTCATGGGCTGAATAATTTAATAAGCTGACCTTGGAGCAGTCCCGACTGGGCGAGTGATAAATGGCGCCTGATGGATAAACCGCAAACAATGGCTGTTCATTCCCCTCTAGACGAGAGCGTTGTTCACAGAATATCTGAGCATCGGTCGCGCTTCGAAGCCTATTCTGCACAGCACAGAAATCAAGCGCATACATTTCCTACAATAGAAAGCCCGCTTGGCAGTGATGTGAGGAATGGAACTGCGAGCCATAAGAAAGTAGTAGGTCGAGAAAAATGTCTGCTTAAACTTAAAATAAATGGCAGCGGTTGGTCTGCACTTTAAGTGCCTTGCTGTTATTGTTCTTTGTTCTTGGACTGCAATTTCTCTTTGTAGAGCCTTACAAAACGTCTTTTCTCAGATAACGTTAATCATATTTGTGTTCTGGAATAAAACCACAATGTGTCGGAATCCTTTGTTATGTTTTTTTAATATAAGCGAGATTTGTAGCTAGCTGGCCAGTCCGCTCTCTGGATGAGTTGCAGTCTGGCGCTTAAGCCCGCGTTTCTTCAGGTGGAAGCTAAGAAAAAGGACAAGAAATTCTACAACACATCTGTCTGCCTCTTTTTGCCTTTACAAAAGTCACATCAGCATTCAGCTCCGGATGACTTCTTTTTTTAATAGAAAATACTAGAGCCCTATTCAGGAGCTAGAGCCCAAATGTGTCCCGTGGTACAGCAAAGTTGAAATGAAAACAGGCACACACCTTCAAATTTTCCCCATTCATCGCACGTGGTTTACAATAAAACGGAGAAATGAACACCTAACATGGAAACACCGATATACTTCAGTAGTTGGCACGACTCAATACCCGATAAAAAATTTATTCAACTAATCAGGGGCTAACGGTACCAAACATCAGTTTGGAGACTCCGCGGCGTGAAGAAAGAAGCTGTGTTGGAAAGCGTTATTAGGTGCAAAAATATAGGCTGGAGACAAGCACAATGTCGGAGCCCTGCCCAATTACAGCCCGCATATATTTTGTTTATTACGATAGTACTTCACCACGCTGTCTACCAACGGCCCAGAAATGTGAAGCTTTGGCCGTGGCCTTCCGGCTTCAATGCTAAAGATTCTCGATGCAAACAGCCAGCAATAAGAAGCTGCCAGCTGTCGCCGCGCACCTCTTCTCCCCAAAGTTCTCGTTTATAATGCCATCTCACATAGCTCCAGCCCCACAGCAGAGTGTACCCTATGCATTGGCGTTGAGCTACGATATAGGCTTCTAATGAACCCCTTTGTTAGTCAGCTGATGCTTATCTTTAGAAGGTGCAAAACAGCGCAACGAAACATGGGCGTGAGGAAAGAAACAGGAACAAGCGCTGTTTTCGAGTTAAGATTAAGATTTAGATAGCACCGTCGTTCATCTGATATTTCCCTGACTGTGCATGTTCACATTCATGAGAAGCCGATAAAATTCGTCCACCATGGGGTATGTAAGTGAATAAAAAATATGAAAGGTGGACTGTACATCCGTGAGTTATGCTGCGAGAGATTAATTTAACGACTTCCGGTGTCAGAAAGGACGCCACTAGGATGGAAAAATCTGGGAGGCATTTCTTATGGAGAATTAAACCAATCAACTTTTTAAAGCCTAGATTGGCGTACTTAATGTATAAGTATGTTTAATATTCTGCTGAATACAGCTTACAGCCGTATGTGCGAAGCGGGAATCTGCGCTAGGAGAAATATTTTGAGCTCACAGCGTAGGAGATAAAATTGATGACTTAATAACCGTTCACAATAACAAAATCTGTGGGCCAGAGGAACACAGTCAAGAATGTGAAAATTTTGGGCGAGCTAAGGATATACCGAGTGGCGCGGCAAAGCCCTCATTAGCGAAGATAATAGGCCCTTTCTTTAAAGCTCCGCGGAGAACTGCTCCTGTGCGTTGCCGCGCAGTCGCGAACAGAACCCAAAGGCAAATTTCAGCTCGGGGTGTTCACTGTTCGCAAGTCGCGCACACGCTTCGCGGCACGCCGGCTCGGGGGTGTCCCACTTCAATAATTGCATTAGGGCGCTGCAGACACGGGGTTTGTTTAGGCGTCACACAATGGCAATCTGCTACGTATCCGGGCAGAATGAATACATGGGCGCAATTTCTCTGTTTCTGTATACTAATTAAGGGCATGGGGCTGAGGACTTTATACGAGAAAAGACAGCGGCAGATGAGAATTGGGGTCGTGGCGCCAAAACCCATTGATCTTCCTGGCATCGCTTGCTGGGAAGATCTACTTTGAAGTCATTGTGGTGTTAGCAACGTCGAATGTATCAGGAGGCCATAATGACACGCAGACGAGCGACGCGAAGCAGACAAGAGGATCGAGAAGCGAACCATCTATTGGCGAACTTCAGATAAAAAAAATTAATGGTGGTTTATCTTTGGTTAGACCGAGGAAGAAGCGATAGCTTCACAATGGTTTAGAGTGGCAAAGTGTTGTTATGCTATGCTTTGGCCGTATTTTTGCCAGGCTAAACCATAGCCGTACCATCGCTGCCTCTGCGCACACACACGCCATCCAAATAATCGCTTCTTATGGCTCTGACATTTTATATCTGCGCGAGAGAGCTGTTCTTTAAACAGCGCCTAATTTTTACCTTGATTTACTTTGCTGCCGTCATCGAAGTGAACAAGCAAATGCCAGCACCCATTTCTTTTCTTGTAACCGCGTCCTCCTCCAGCACTTCCCATATATCAAGGGAGTTCTTCGCCTTTGCAGAAGTTCTCGCGCTTTTCATTGCCTTGTTCCTTTCGGCACCGATAATTCTTTTCATGTTTTTTTATATCTCACCCCATCGCATCTCCTGGGAGAAAGGGTGCGTCGAACATAGGAGGCACAATGACGCCCGTTAACGAATAACGGGAGTAAAGGCCAGCCCCGATCCCCGGCCTCCGCTTCCATATCACGTCTGGGCTGTCCGGGCGCGCCCGTCTCCGGGGGCACTTTCAATATACGCGTAAATAACGAGGGCTGTTCCCGGTTTTGCCGCCATTGCTGCCCCTCCTCGTCCTACTGTTCATGTGGCAAGGATAAGTACACGCAGAGAAAAGGGAAGCGCCGCTCACCTGTTTCTACTAGCTTCGGGGAACACGTCGATAGCTGCGGGTCCACCTTCTTTCCCCAGCCTCTCCGAAAATATAGCGCATGGTTGACTAGAGGTAAAAATTCCACCGGTCCTTCCTTCGCCTGATCCGCGGGACACAACCGTCCACTAAGATTGAGGATGTAGAAGAGTCGTCTGTGTCTCAAAGGGAACCCCAGCCATCACCGTATATCTAAAGAGAAGACCGGTTCTGTAGGGGTTGGTTAGATAAAAAGATATCTAGAATGATTTGCTTGTTTCATTTTCGTACTCTCGAGATTTCTTTTCTGAATTTATTTCTGTCCTTCTGTTTGATTGAAACTGGACTCAAGACTTTCTTTCGCAGTCAGTGTTGTATCTCGCGATGATTTCATTGTAATCTGGGATTTTCGCACACGAGTCTTGACACTCCACAATAAAAACACTGAGTCAGTATAAAACGAAAATTACAGGGGCACTTAAGGAACTTACATGCGACTAATGCAGAAGCATTGCAATCCTATTCCAATTCTATTTCAATTCTCTCATAATTTCCTTCCAATTCTACTCTATTCTTTTGTAGTTCGTGTAGTTGCAAGTACTAGTACTGATTCTTACTCGTTAAACTGTCATAATTGCCGCCTTTGATCGCGTCACACTGTTTCGGCCAATGGCGAGTTTTGTAACCCCCAACTTTTGGGGGCGACTGCGGGCTTTCGTGTCGATGAGCAGTCTAACGCTTTCTCATTAAAAATAGATAAAGCATATCGGCAGATATATCATGTAGCCTCATATGTGCAGTAGTCATTCAGCCAGCGATGATTCTTGGCGGGTCCGTCGTTGTTCCGAGGCACTTCTCTTATTGATTCTACAAATATCTGGATTTGTGGGCAAGAAGAAACTTGGGCAGTGTTATCGTCATTCAGTAGGCTTCAAGCTTTGACGCCATCCTGATTTGCAGGTATTATATTCGGTCTTGTTTCTTCAATCCTTTCATCTTTTACAGAATTGCCGTCACTTCCAGCGCGCAGACGATAACGCATTTAAGCACACTCCCTTTAGTACAAAAAAGCCTCCCTTTAGTACAGAAAAGCAATCGTTGCAGCAAAGTTGCTGGTAGAAAGAAAACAGGGTGTTCGCATCCTTTCAGCTGCAGAGCTTTCTTGTGAACAACCACAGCTGGTGCAAGTAGCAGCTGTGTTTGCTTTGTGGACCGTGCTACTTCTATTGCCCCTTCTGTCCTCTGTCGAAAGAGGTGACAGTGCCACTAGTCGGGCAGTTCAAAGCGAAGCCAGTGAGCGATCTTGCATTTTGCTGAAAAGTGCGCAAGAAAAAAGAAAACCTTCATGACCAGCAAAACCAATGGCGCCCTCTGCTTCGCTCTCATTGATTGCCTGACTTAATGAGGGACCAGAGAGAAACTGAAGTGCCGCTAAATATATACAGGGAGACTCGGGTGGACGAAAGCTTGTGTTGGGAGAGGAAGTTCGTTTTGTTTGTTTTCCAACAAAGTGTATTTTAGACGTTTCTCCTCTTTCTGAAATGCGGAGTGGTGGAAAGCTTTTGTTACTGCTTAGCTCAATAATTTTAGCTCTTTCTGAACTCTAATTTCGCTTTTTCATAGTCCTGAAGCAATTAAATACAATCTTCAAAGAGACATGAGCGTCAAGAGACCAGTGACGCCTTTTCTTTTCTGGCGCACCTTCTAATGCATCCTTTTTGAAAATCATGCTAATGGTAGGCTCAAAATGTATCCACAGAAAATTGAAGAAACTGAAGTTTTTTTTTTTTGCTGGCAAACGCGCATGGCGTGTTTCCTGGTGAAATTGGTACATATGATGTCAAGGATGCAAACGGCAGAAGAGAACGGTTTCTCTATGCTCACTCAGCTTTCCACAACACTTACCCTGAATTTTAGGCTGCTTCCAGTTAACCGTACGAACAATGCTAGCACAAATAATGTCCCTTAATGAAATTGTGAAGATAGGAATGTGCTACTGCTGATAAATCAAACGCGTACTTGAGAATATAGACTCAAAAAGGACTTTGTAAGACGATGGTCAATGTAGACAGAATGGGAACGAAAGCGAAAGGACCATCTGTTTTGTTCAGTTATTTCCTTCACTGTTACTTAATTTGTCCTCGATGCTACATTAAGCAGCATAAGGTAAAAGCACTAACTTTTTTTTTATCTCCTCCACAACAATGAACCTCTATTGTCTTTGATCAAGGTAACGCTTTCCTTCTTTTGCGCTGCTTACAAGAACTTTTGGCCGCATACTTCTCCTACAATAGCCAACTGTAGACACAAACTTCTGAACATGTCTATCCACACAGATAGGCGACAATTATCGGCGTATCTGGACACGAACTCAAATCGAGGTAGTTGTCGGGCAGCTGGCCTTCACCGCAAGGAAAGCTAGCTGCACGAAATCTGCACTCCCCGAATGAAATGATGGAATGAATCTGTATACTTGATTGAGGCGGCTGTGGAGACCTCAAGTCGGGTTAATTTGAAATAGTGCCTTCCACTGATGCCATTACCGTTTGTAATGATGCGTACAATGGATACTAGTAAGAGGGTTCCGTACGTTGCGGCACACACTCTGTGAAAGCACTAAAGAGCAATGATTGTTTGTATTCACATTGCATTAAAAGACTGCACGCCTTATTTTCGGTTTGCGTTGTGTGACGTGGGCCCGCATGAAAAACAGGAGAAAAGCTAAATGTCCTTCGGAGAACCATACGATCAAATTATAAACTTACAAAAAAACTAAAGGCAGAAGAAACACGCGGTATTGTGTTACTGCGGTGGAGATGAAGCCATTTCATTCTAGCCCATCGATGTACCAGCGAAATGGCTTCTGGTGGCGGCGAGCGAACAGAGCCTTCATTTGAATTTCGGTCTGGGTTTTGGGTGGGCTTACCAGTTGAGCCTTTGGGACTGGGCTTTCGGCGAGCCGGGCCGGCACTACAGTTGCTTCGCCCTATATACCCTCTTCTTATGTTCCCGCTTTTTTGCATGTGTTCTTCACTATCTTCCTACCATTTCAAGCACGCGGTTCTGTAGTCCGCAGAAAAAGTAAAAAGAAAAAATAGCGGGAAACCTAAACTAAATGCATGAAGAAGCCAAGACAGCGGCGTGCGCATTGGTGGGATTTCTGTCAAATGCAAATCATGAAAAAACACATTAGAAGTATTCATTGGCTATAGGGAAGCCCATTTCTGACCGTTCAGAGTGTTCCAGTGAGAACTATTTGAAACAGCAGAATGTTTCCCATGTGGTCATCGCTATAAAGCTTAGTGAAACTACGCAATAACTAAGAGCGCAGTAATACAGGAGTTTTCGCAGTCGTCTAAAAGAAAAGGCTCTTTTGACAGTCCATTCCTTCCCTGTCCTTGTTATCGTGAAATGTGCCCAGGCTTTACACAGTAGGACTCCTGCTCCCCGCTTCAACGCAGTTCAGCGTCACGTATACACAGCGCTAGATTTCCTGCAGCACTACAACGATAATTGCCATTATCGGTCGTAAAAGCCGTATACTTGCGTCGAAAATGATGGCGATGGCCTCGCATTGTTTCAGCCCTCAATGGCTTTCTAACCTATCTCTAGATGTGGTGTAGGGATGTGTCTTTAGATGGAATATGTTATAGCTTTTGTACTGTAATGATGGGCAATAGCTGACTCCCATAGCCACTTCCTCCATTGACACGCTGCAGTTGAGAGCGTTCCAGAAATGAATTCAACATTTATGTTTGTGTTTATATATGTTTATTTATGTTTATGTTTTTTTGTCACTCAGAGGCACGGGCAAAGCAGTTTGTTATCGTTGCTGCATTCTTTTGCGCAATAGTTGAAGGATTGAAGATGATAGAAATTGTACCAAAGCCTTCTAGAACAGAATCTTTGTTGACCTACAGTGCTGCTTTGGAGAGTAGATATGCCTGTCCAATATGTTCAAACAATTGCGCTTGTCGTTTCACCTTATTAACACCACCGTATCATCGGGACTGAGCTAAATGTTTTTAACTTAAACTTTGAAGAAGGATGCGCCGGTCCTCTCATAGACTCTCCACTTTGGAAAGAAATTAGATCAAGAATAATCACTCTTCTTTGCAAACACATGCCAGCTAGGCATTTAACTTTGAGAATATTGCTTAAGCAGCAGCTGTTCTGCAATTCACTTGAGAAAAAATATTTAACTGCAACGTAAACTACGAATTGTGCTAAGTAATTCGAACACTTTCATTCGCTTTTGTTTATTTTTCTTTAATACTGCAAATAATTGCTTTCAGACGGTTAGCAAGTGTTCCTGTTTCAGTGTCAATGTGAGTGACGGCGCAGCACAGCGAAAGAAATAAAAAAAAACTCTATCTATGCCGACCGCAAGCACAGCCGCCATTCCCGCAGTTCCGGTTGTCACGACTGTCACCCCAGGGAGCGCTGAGATCGCGTTTCTCCTTCGTCTCCTGTTCGCGGTATAGAAGCCAGCACTGTTACTGTTTCTTCCGCGAGACCGTAAAAGTACTGCAAGACATATTTCAGCCCTCCGTCTCTGATTTCAGGCATGTCTTTCTTCCTAGCAATGTCAGGGCTTTCGTGACTTGTCTTATGCTCTGCGTGTATATTTCTGTTCCTGTGCCAAAGAGCAAGCACTAATCAAACTTTCTGCGCCAAACGTAAAAGAGGTTGTTGGGCCATGCATTCGATTCCTGTTTGTAAAGGAAACCTGGCGGTAAGAAGCAAGAAGGAAATAACTATGTTAATCGAGCATGAGACGGACATTACCGAAGGAAGGGTAGAATGGCTTTTCAATACTTTGCATGATGTCTTTAATCGCTGAGGCATGTCACGCGGTTTCTAAACTAAATTGAGCGCACTAAAATAGGTTCCGCGATGTCTTTTATAGTTTTCAGCCCTGACTGAACTGTTCTGGCGTTGGTGGAGATTTAGCCAGAGCTAACCGTGAATCTTTTTTCTGGATTAAGTTTCGGAGGGAAATTCACGTCAATCTTAGCAGCATCTTCGCCGAAATTTTGCGATGTTTTCCAGTTAATTTGCTCAAAACAGGAGATAAATGCATTTCATGCTTAAATGCCAAAGCTTTGCTTCTCTGCCTGCTCTGTGAGTTTTTATGCAGTTAGAAAAATTAAAACAGGTTTCAGAAACCATAGGCGAGCCGTAAAAAGCAGCATTTTGATCATTCATTTCGACAATGTTGTGTGAGTCTACCTCTGACCTATAGGAAAATCAAAACCAGCAACGCGTTCAGAAAGCTGAGAAAAATTCATGTTGCAGAAAAAGTTGCAAAATCGTCTACTGTTGGCTTTTGCGGCTTTTTGCACAAAAAAAATTTTTTACTTACTAGATCACCTCCGGGAGCAGCCAAGACAAAAGCAACACGAAGAACAAAAACGCTATAAAATTCTCCGCACATCTGGCGGAAGTACGCTGCATAACTGCGATCATAGCCTGCATCTACGATGTGGGCCCACAGTGAAAAGAATCTCGACTTCCTGGGCTTGAAGATGTGGACAGCGCTCTAGTATTACCTGAATGCAGGTGCATTTTCATATTCTCGGCAGCTCCGAATGACGCTCTAAATTTTGAATGCGACATGGACTGTACCGCGTATAAGTTCTGTGGACCGTAGTGGCTATGCCGTTGACATCGCGTTTGGCTTCTATCTGTGCCTCGAAAGAATGACTGCCGCAGCATTGTTGTCTTTAGGTGACCGCGAGTCTGAAGTTGTTGTCAAAGTATTCTGTTTCATTTTTACTGGCTCCTCACCCGTCAATGTAATGCTTTCCTGCACTTCGCTGTTGAAATAATGAATTTTTTTACTGCATTTTCTCCATGGCACCTTTACAATTTGCATGATTTAAATAATGTGCAAGTACTTTGGTTCTTGACTTTGTATACTTAACAGAAAAATGTTAGTTATTACAACGCGCATATGGTTTGCAATGCTCCACGTGTGCGTGGATTCGGGTAAGTTTACTTCAGTTTTTTTCTTCGCATGCTTTGAGATTTTCTTTTTTTTTTGGCGCTTGCAATTGCAGCGGCACTTTCACGGTTTGATACTGGTGGACAGCTACTGTTTAGGGCCGCGTATCATTTAAAACTTCGTCGGAACTGCGGATTGTAGATAACCCAGCAAGTAGTTTTTCTACTTTTATTTTCTCAAGACGTTGCCACACATGCTTTCTTTACTTCATCGTGAAAAAAGTTATGTCTGCCTCCTGAATCAACAAGTTGTTCACGTAGTTTATTCTCGCTTGGTTTCTCTTGTTTTCAAATGATCTTTGTGGCGCGACTTTGGGCCGGTCTTGAAACACTTTGCGTCTCGGCAGAAAGGCCGCAGTCAACGCAAGTGGTTAACAAACTATTAAATACCGCAGAGAAACACGGGTAAAATAAATACTATGCAGAAATTTTGTTCGATTTTTAAGATTTCAGTTATTCAGCGGAGATGAAATCCGTTACTACTTCGGCAAACTTTAAGAACACAGCTGATCACCATTATTCTTTTTTTTTTTGTCGGCGGGAATCGAGGCACGGGACTTCTTACCTGCTATACCCAAAAGAACGAATCATTCTTTATATTTTCTCACCCACACTCATTCAACACGGCTATTAAGGTGAGCTGATTTCAATGCTGCTTCTCATTAATCACCCGCATACTGCACACCATCAAAAACCTTTTATGGCCAACTGAAAAGCATATCATGCAAATAAGTAACGTCTGTGGTGTATTACAGTTATGTTTTATGGTGCTTTATTTGTGTGATTGTCTTGCACAGGTCTACCCTTCTTAACCGTCGCGGTGGCTGAGTGGTTATGGTGCTTGGCTGCCGACCCGAAAGTCGCGGTTTCGATCACGGCCACGGCGGTCGCATTTCTATGAAGGCAAAACAGCAGAGGCCCGTGCACAATGCAGTGACAGTACACGATAAATAACACCAGGTGGTCAAAATTCCCGAATCCCTTCACTATGGCATTCCTCATAGCCCGAATCGCTTTCGAACGTTAAAACCCATAGAAACCTAAAAGGTCCTCCCTTCTTCATTCATTACCTGGCTAGTGACACCATTTCTATGTTTCTGAACTGAAAGAAAATGGTTCAGGCTTCAGTCAGCTCACTGGACAAAAAGCAAGACAGCGATATCGCGCAAGCGGAGAAAGTAAGTAATGCTGGGCCATTAGGCGCGCCCGTTCTCTTATCACAGTCATACAAAGAACAAAAAGGGATGTTCAGGCTGATAAGGAGAAATACGTCAGAACAAAGTTAAGAAAAGAAGCGGGCCAGTGTGCAGGGGAATGCCCGAACAGGAACAGGCCGCGAGTGGCGCTGCATTGCGGGGCGTCATGGCTCCTTCCGGTCACGTACGCGCTTCCCTGGAAGGCGCGATAAAACGGCAGAGAAGCGTTCGCCAGGGGGAGCATCTGTCGAAGCACACCCCGAAGAAACAAATGACGCCACAAAAACAACAAACCCAAAGACATTGCTTGTCCTCAAGAAGGCACACAGAAGGAAATGCCGAAGTGTGAGAAGACAAAAATCTAAGTGCAACAGAATGAAGAACTGAGCGGAAGGTTTTGTTCTTCGAGATGATTATATGCGTTATTCGAATTCGCTGCGCATAAGTACCACTTTCTGTCGCTTTCTTTACTCCTAGCATGCCGTTTTGTTGGGTGCTAGACATCTTTCCTTCCGGTTGTAAAAGCAATCTGTGCCGTGCGATTGCTTCTGTTCTTGTGTGCCGAGCGAAGACGATCCCGTCGGCAAGGCAGTACTTCAGTATTTCAACTATTTTCTTTGGTGTGGCTTTCTTTGTATGACAACGCTTACATAGAGTAAGCTGTGAGAAGAAGAGGAGCGGTAGAGACCCGGCGCTTTTTTTTTTCTCTTGAACGTGGCCCTGTCTTGTTAGGATAATGATTCCTGACCAGTTTACACAAATGTTCAATAACTGCTCTTTTGGTTTGAGAAAAAAATAGCGGCATTGGGAGAACTGTAGTTTTCTGGGGGGCAAAATAAGTTCCGAAGGAAGAAACGCGCTGTCTTGTGAGAAAAAAATAAACTACAAGATGAAATAAATTGAAGGAATCAGCAGCTTTAGGATCTCTAAGAATTTACTCCTTTTTTACGGAAAAATAAGGCCTGACTTCTTGTAGTGCATGTAGGCGAAAAAAAAAAGAGATCCATTCTTCTGTTATAAATGGCAGTAACGCCTTGTGTTAGATCAAAATAAGAGAAATGTATCATTTTCTCGATCGGTATATTATGTGATGCGCTTTTTTTTTAATCTTTCTCTAGTTTGCGTCGCTAGTTTTTCCTAAATTTATAAGACTGCATATTGGTATGTGGTATTGGTATTGGTATTGGTTCCATGGCTGCCAGGACACGGCGGCATCGCAGGCAACCACCGCGCGGACGAGGCCGCGCGAACCGCTCACCATGAGGGCGATTGTGCGTCCATCCACATCTCGAGAGCCGACGCAGTGGGTAGGCTTAGACCACTGTCGCGGGACATCACGCTTCCCAAGTGGAATTCAGGCCAATTCTCGCATTCGCGTTTAAAAACCTTAGACCCAGATCTGAAGCTTCGGCTTCCATCCAGCCTATCACGACATGAAGCAACATTGTTGTGTCGCCTGGAGCTTGGTGTAGCTTTCACCAAGCACTACTCTTTCTTAATAGGTATGGCTGACAGCCCTGCATGCGCCATCTGCGGGTGTGATGAGACAATAGCCCACATTCTTTGTGAATGCCCTGCTTACAGCGCCGAAAGGCAGTCTCTCTGCCATGCACTGGAGCATCTAGACCTGCGCCCACTGACGCAAACGAAGGCTCTCGGCCACTGGCTGCGGCGGCCATCGGCGGTGAAGGCCTCCAAGGCACTGCCGCGCTTGTTGAGGACTTCTGGTCTGCATGGTAGGCTGAGACTTTACTGAGCTCTGTAACGTTGCATAGTGACTTCAATTTCCTGCAACTCTCTTTTCTCCTTAATCTTTTTCCCCTCACCCCTTTCCCCCCGTGCAGGGTAGCAAACCGGCTATTCTCCTGGTTAACCTCCCTGCCTTTCCTCCTCCTCCTCCACCTCCTCCTCCTATGCGACTGCCTATTATCTGTTCTCGTTCCTATTGGATGCTTCTGTACAATCGTTATGCACTGATGCTAACAACCCAACGAATAAACCAAAACCTCTCGAATCACATGAAAAATCGCAAAGAACGTGTGACCACTCAGCATCTATATTAGGCTCGCCGTTTTCTACAATATCGAGTTTTCTTAGCCCACGGATCGTTGAACGTGAGTGCGCCTTGCCTCGAGGCTGTTCCCCGTGGTGCTTTTCAGGTGTTATAGGATCGATCTTCAGGGGCAGCAATGCACTTCACAATCTTTTGATATATTAGCGATGGCAGTTTTATTTTTCTTTTACAATTTTACGTAAATTTTTATTTGCAGGACGTCGTCGGGATGAAACCAGCATGGCTCAGCTCGACTGTACAGGTGGCCCACCGAGGCACTCTGTTCTAATCTTGTTTTCATGCTGAGATCATGCCTGCGGACGTCCAAACAAACTGTCCTTTGTTCATCTAGAGCGGGCGTTTTCACACGTGCGTCTTTTAGCTGCAAAACAAGAAAGCGTGACCTCTCTTGAACTATTTGACCCTGAAAAAGCTGTTACTTTCATTTTTCTCATATATATATATATATATATATATATATATATATATATATATATATATATATATATATATATATATATATATATATATATATATATATATATATATATATATATATATATACTTTCATTTTTCTCATATATATATATATATATATATATATATATATATATATATATATATATATATATATATATATATATATATATATATATATTTCGGCGAGTTATGGTTCAGAGCTATTTCAATCGGAAGCGTCTTTCATCTTTAGACCATGCAGGTTGAAAAGACATTTGTGGTTCGCGAGGTCAGCGGCCCTCGGCGTCTCTGAAGTGGCCTGCAGTTTTAATGGGCGCTCTATGATGGATGACATCATAGAATCCCAAAAGATGCCCGGCGCATTTCCTGCAGCTATATTTTCCACAAAGTTTTGAATACCAGTGCACTTTGTTTTTTCTCTTCAGAGCGCTAGAACTCGACGTTAATGGAGCCTTCAGAGGCGATGGAGGCATCATATGTCTTGGCCGCCTTTAGAGCTAATCTATGTAAGCCGAACTGCAGAAGTTGTCCTGCGCAAAATTTTATCGATGTCTTACAGATCCATTGGAAGCTATGCTCACTCCTCACTTCAGTTTCGTTTAGCCGCTGCCCTTATGGGTCATGTTTTGCTGGAAGGTTTTCGGTGCTCGTCTTTTCTCATAGTTAACATGACATCCAAACCTAAGGAAGATATCACCAAATTATTGTATTTGTTTCACCCTTGCGGAAGATCAGAGTGTCGTGGTGGGGTTCATTGCCAGCATTGATTGGTCTTGAGTGTATGGTGCTCAAGATTATTCCGTGCTCTATTGCGCTTCATTCTTTTTAGGATTCTAGGAGAAAAAGCATGCAAAACTTTGGGGCAGTTGCAAGTTGTTTGTGTACAAGCTTGGAGTTTGCAATGTCCAATTATCCGTTTCAGTTTCAACAAAACATCTTTCATCGCTCAATGTGGATAGTTTCGCTGGTCTGGCGGAGTACTGAATGTTTAATATAGCCGCGCGCTTAAGAGTGGAAATAGTTTGTCGTTATGCGATTGAATGTATCTGAACTATCCTATCCTACTTTGTTCAATCGTATACCAATGAACGATACTGTTATTTGTTTTAAAACAGAGCATTTTTCACTCTTGCATATGCTTGGCAGCGTAAAGTGCAGATTCGACGCCTTGTATCGAGAATGAAAGAACAGATCCTCTTTTTGTCTTCTTTCGTTGAAGTCAGAACCACATTATTTTCAATTGATTCACAAGCAGTAAACACGCATGTTAGGCAATCGAGCTGTTTTAAACCAATTAAAGGTGCTGGTAGCATGACCTCTAGCACTGCAGCCCCACAAATTCAAGAGCTGAAATACTGGCCAGCATACATAACTGCCAACGGGCTACTTCGCAAAGTTTTGCTGGGGAAGGTACTCCCTGAGCAAGAATAGGTTTAATGCGAAAATCTTCTGAAGACGTTGAAGAAATAATTTCTTGCTTCGCTTTCAAGTTTGCAGCCACTCGTTGTCTTTCTATCTGTTCCTGATCCTCGCCTTACTCCCCTGTTGACTTTTCTCAGACCATTAGGAGCAGGCTCCAAGAGGCGCAGCCAAAAGTCGGAGAAAGGTTTCACACCGGAAAAAAAGGCTCTGATCGATTCCAGTTTTCCACAGCCTGATATCTATAACTATAGCAAAAGTTCTTTTGAAGCGCACGGCTGGAGCGCCCAGCGCAAAGCAAAGGGTGAGATTAGGCTTCACCCTATGTCGCATGATCATTGAAGCATTTCTTCACGAACAGTGCACAGCCCCAGTGCTGTGCTCCGGTTTTGCCACTCAGCCTTCCTGCAGTAAGAAAAGAAATTTTGATATTCTTTCTCAACTCTTCCTCTTCAATAAGCAGGTCCCTTCAAAACTCGATCTTGAAAGCCTCAATCGCCGGTTTATCTTTTGCCAGTCTGTTTCAATTTTTTGTTTGGCTGTACTAAGAAGACAGTTTCGACTGAACTGTTCGCCAATTTTTTTCATCCAATGCTGGACTGTTCCTTTCGGCTCAGCCGGGACTCAGAACAATAGGATGGCGCCTCTTCCTTAAATGAGTTTCAAATGGTATTTAAGTGTCCTTTGGAACTTTCCTGTAAAGCAGATGACAACTTCCGTTGCGTGTCACCGATGCGCACTGGCTATACGTGACTCGATCATACGGAATATTTTATTACATAGAATCGAAACCACGACGGAAGCTAGGGAAGCTACGGAAGCGAAAAATGTCGCCGCCATCTGTTCGCAATAAAGTGTCTGCTGTCTACTTCCACTAGCCAGCCTAAGCATTCTGGCCATCCTGGCAGCCTTACATTCTTGGGGCAAATGTGCGCTGCTCAACACGCACTGCGCCCCTTTCAGCTAAATCTTGCGCAAACAGATCCCGCTGTTTAAGCCTCGGTTCACGACTTGACGAAAAACAACCGGGTCAAGTCCCTTCGGTCCGTCATTTCATCCGTATAAAGAGGCTGCACCCCAAAGCAGTGGCTGGCCACAATGAATGAAAATCGCCGCGTCTTTTTATGAAGTTCTTACTCCAAGTCGAGCATGTCATGCGCCGAAAATTTCGAAGCGGTAGCACCGAAGCTTAATATTTGTAACAGACCCGCTGCAGCTCTCACAGGAGTTGTCATTTGCGCTGCGGTTCTCCGCGTTAACGGTTTAAAACTCATACGACTACGCTCTACTTCAAGAAGAGGCGAGAAAGAGCTAGGCATTCGACCATGACCGATCTTTAGGTCATTGGCAGTGTTAATGAACTTCAAGAAAATTCAAATTTTTAAATTCAACTACGAAACTGACTTCATAAAAATTCTTGAAACGGGAGATTGACTGCGCTGCTCTCGTATACGCTTCTTCAGGAAAGACACGGTAGCGCAAAAATCCCAACAGGCATGCGAGGCTAAGAGCGGAGCTTGGAGCTATTTTCTGCATGTTTCTGTCTTTTTCGCTTTCAGTGTTGGGCCGTTAGTTGTTATGCAATTTTCGGAGCCCACGTTTCCCATGTCGTAAGAGAGGAGCCTCAGACTTTGAAGCTACGTCTCTTGGAAGAGCCCTCACTACCGTAAGGAAATACAGGTTGTCAGGTGGTCGTCCCGGTCTCCGCTGTAGTGTTATTACCCGCAGGGGTTCTCGGAGCATGTCGCACAGTTTATGGGCCGTGTAACGATTTTGGGATCTGTACCCCAACGAAATCTTTCTTGGCTTCTCGTAACCCGTAAGTTCTCAATGCTCGGTAGAAGGCATTTGCTATGCGTAGGTTGCTCGAAGAAATTGTGAGTGGTTCCAATGTGCGACTTGATGCATTTTTTGTGCAACGCTTACGTCAGGGTGATCTGGAACACGAGAAATCCGGGAATCAACGTTAATTCCTCCTTCGCTAACGGGCAGGTTGCTACTTGCTACCTACCTGCAAGATTCTAAATATTTCTTGAAATATATTCAGAAAGAAATTACAATTGTTAATTTAAACCAGTGTTTATTTTCTAAAACAAAAGTAAATGGTCGGTTAAAAGTACCGCAATGAAGTTTTCTGCGGTCACTATACTTTAATGCAAAATAGAGAAACAGATGGTAATAAAACGTGTTCCTACAAACTAAATAAGAAAATTTTCGGTTAAGTTTTTCTTTTAAAGGCAGTTTATCTTTTAATGATTCCTTTTATTACGTGTACCTTAAACTAAACGACTAGACTTCGTTTTTGTTAGTGGTTCAGGCTGTTCACTGTGATTTATTGTTAGTTGTTTCCAGAAGTGGGTTTGCTATAGCGATATCTTCAACAACAAAAAAAAAGCTGTTGATCCGACTTGTGACTCTATTTTGAAACGTAAAAGATCAAGTGTGCAACAAGCTACTTCAAGATTTCAAGTATTTCTCTTCCGAATGCGTCGAGATTTCGAATAAGCACAATTTTTTTTTTTTTACTGGAAACTATTTCTGACAGATCAAAGGGCTTATTGTGGGAGTCGCAAAAGTAGTCTTTTTTCTTGCACCGCTTGCAGGTTGCCGCACCTAACCATGAGACTTATGAAGTTAGGAATAAAAGTTTCTTTCCTCAAGCAGCTAGGGAAGTTCAGATTTTTTTACTTGCCGTTGTCCTCACCAGCTTTGCCCTTGCTACCTTCTTTGTTCCCAGAATACAGTGTAATTTTTAGCATCATGAAAGGACTGGCTAGCTGATGCGTTTCAAGCAGTGAAAAAATCCAGTTCGTCCGACATGTTCGTGCTTTAATCAGAATTACACCTTTTTTTTTTTTTGCTTTCAAGTTTAAGGAAGTGCACGCGTAAGCAGCAGCCAAGTGGGCAGGCGCTTTGCGGGCCTACTTAAAGAAGCAAACTGCACATATTGTTCAAAAAGAGAGAAATTAGCGTAAATATAAATTAAAAATGATGCATTTCATCCTTCTGGGCACGTGTCAGCACCCTTTTGATATGAGCCTTATTCATTCTTACCCACTAACCCATGCCATCCAAGTGTTCTCACCGATCTCCCATCAGACTTGAAAGCAACTTAGCCTTTTCCGTAAGGTGTCAGAGATAAACGATATTGTAAAAAAATTCTTTGCTTTATTTCCATATAAATTATAGCATTGTGAGTTACCCTCTCTTACCTAAAAAAAATAGACGGTTCTACATGGCTAAGCACGGAATATCGTGCATTATGACTAGTTACACTGCGTACTTTAGGTCCTTAACGTGGTGCGAATGCAAGATAATCCTATGACATAAAGGCCTTTACACTAAAGGCGTTAATCATAAAGGCCTTTCACCAGAAAGCCTTTAGACGGAAGTCAAATACCATGAAGGCCTTCACCCTGAAGGCTTTTACTATAAGGCGTTACCCATAAAGGCCTTTGATGCAAAGGCATTTGCCCTTAAGGCCCTTACCACAAAGGCGTTTACCATGAAAGTATTTACCTTGAATGCCTACGCCCAGGTGTACCCTTCACCCAGGTGAAGGCCGCCTGCCACAAATCAGGCTTCAGGGACGTACGGACGCATGCCTGAAATCAGAAATTGCGCCTAGTAGTGCTACCGAACTAAAGAAGAATCCCTAGCCTGCGTTTTTAATGAAAACGTCGCGCCATATGATGCATATGATGGCGGTACCTCTTTACCTCTGCCGTCAGAAAATAGTTTTGTACGTTCTGAGGTTAAGAAATGGGAACCAAGAGAAAGAAGACGCAGAAGAATATGTTAAGAGGACGAAGAAGAAGAAAAAGTCGGCTTCGAGTACTTCTTCCGTGCAGGCTGTTGCACGCAGCCTAGTGGAGGGAGTGCTGCTCGCTGACTTTTTGTGATGCCGGAAATAGCTGCGGATGCTGAAGACAATACGTCCACCAGCTTTAGCAAGTCAGTGTCCGGTCCTTCGGGCGTGGTGTACGGCGTGACCTTGGTGTTCGCCATCTTAATGGCCGTCAACGTTCTCCTGTTCATGTTCCGAGACTACCCACGGCACCGCTTCAAAACCACCGACTTCTGCTGCCCGGACGTGCTCCAGCACCTCTTCAGCACTGTCAACTCCAGCATTGACCCTTGCAACAGCATCTTCAGCCACACGTGCTACGTTACAACGAGCGAGGATTATTTCGAACCACCCAGTCTTCACAACGACCCTGTCGGTTCCATTCCCGCCACCGAGGCCGGTGGTGCCTTGGCCGCCTACTACCGGGCCTGTATCCTCTCGCTCGAGAGCAGCAATGCGTCTCTGGGAGCAGCGTCGGCGAATGCACTCATCGACGTGGCCAAACCGCCCCGGGGTACTTCACTCACTCCTCAATCTCTCGCCGCACTCTTCGTCGAGCTCTCGCTTGTATACGGATTACCTTCAGCAATCGAGTTCGGTGTAGGCGCTTTGGACGATTTTACGCCTTACCTCAAAGTCTCCCTTGCGTCGCTTCCTAACCATAAAGCAACCGACGCGTCCGGACCTCTGGAGATGATAATGGTCGATGCGCTTGACGTGCTGAACAAAGCTTTCGTGCTGCAAGTTAGCATGCAAGAAGTGCACGCTTTTTCAGCTTCGCTAGCAAAATCAAAAGCCGACATCACCGAGAAGTACACGTTTGATGTCCTGAATACCATGGCTCCCGATGTCAGCGCAAGCGTGTGGAAACAACTTCTGCGCAATTTCTACATCGGCGAGAACTCAACCGTTTATAGCAGTCCCATACAACTGCTAAAAAAGAAGTTCGCAGAGTTCTTGAAGCCAGAAAGAATGCAGAGCACTCTGGTTTCAACGCTTGTTGCTGCCTCAGTGAAGCTTTCATTCGAGGTGCTGCTAGAAGCAAGCACGAGGAGCGCAAAGACGCAGACATGCCGTCGCCGGTCCAAAGTGTTGCTTCCCCTCCTAGTACTCGACAAGATTGGGACCATGTCATCCGCTGCTCAAGACGCTGCAATCAGATACGCGTACAACATTGCGGCTGGTGCTGTACTGCGCAAGGCTTTCGGTGGAACCGGGAGCGAAGGTTTCTACAAGGTCGAAAAAGCCCTTAAAGAGATGAGGATACTCCTGCCATCCGACATAGTTCCACGTGACCTGCTTACTCCATCGATGACTTCGGGCTACGCGCATGCCGAACTGGCGATTCGCGCGTACATGCTGCGAGCCCAGAGGCACCAGACGTTCGCCTTAAGACTGCCGGAAGATTCTGCGAAAAGCTTCCTGAAGAATCACGTGACGATAACTGGCAACGTTCTTGTGGTGCCGGCTTCAGTGTACACCCTCATCTCGCTGAGCAACGTCACAGATCCTCTGGTGCTGATGGCCACTGTGGGGGTCTACCTGGCGGATTCGGTCTGGCAGTTTGTGTTTGCAGGAAACTGGAGTGAGGCCAGTAGCGCTAGACTGCGAGCGTACCAGTCGTGCATCGAGAGCAACACCCGGTCGCTGATCGAGTGGCCCTCGGAGCTGCTCTGGCTGAGCGTCCAGACCAGCTTCGAAGCGAGCCAGTACTCCAACTGGGACGCCTGGGTGGACACAAGCGGAGCCTGGAACCTGACCCAAGGACAGATCTTCTACATGACCTTTGTGAAGTATTTGCTGTGTGAATCACCCCACAGTCGGCACCCGACGTACGGGATGGACGTGGACGTCTTCATGTCTGCCTTCGAAGACTTCTACCGATCGTTTCGTTGCAGCGTGACAGCGTCGATGATGACCGGAACGGCGTGCTCTCTGTAACCTCAATGTGGTTCGTGGCGTGCTATGTTCTATGCACTGGTTTTCATATTTGCCTCCTTAGACTGTCAATAGACGTCGCTTATTTAGCGTCTTTTTGCTACAACCGAAGTTAAGGCGTTATGTAATAAATGCGAACAGCGGAGCGCGTAGGCTCCGTGCTGTTCGCATTTCTTTTCATCGCCCATGTGCACTCTAGCCATTTAGCACTGTATATGCTTCATCTATACTCCTGCTCTCAATAAGCCCTGTGATATTACATTAAATACCCGCCAGTTATTCAAAGATAACTAATCTGCTAGCCTCACTGAATAAGGTTCTAGCGTTGAACGTCGCTAGGATAAGCTTTAATCGGCGGCCTGTCCGTATAGTTAGAGATTCTTAGTACCCTCCGCTGCGTCACAAGGTTGACCGCCGCCAGGGTAAGTCGCTTCGCAATCGCTGAGAACTGATGTCTTGGGGTTAACTGATACATCTATAAAGGAGGTGGTGACCAAGTACTACCCCCCGGGTGGCGAAGTCTTGCTCCGGTGAGCGGTTAAAGTAAATTGCAGGCTAAATTTTTCTGTTCTTTAGTAAGTTCATGAGAAGGGTCCTTTTTCGAATCTTCCAGTCATCGCATATAGAAACGGTTAGGTGGTCAGCGCACAAAGGAAAAGGTATCCAGCCGTAAAAAAAAAACAGAGAAGGCAAAGATAGGAGGAAGCAAGCCAGCGAGAATAGTTGCAGCATGGAAAGATTTTTTTGCTAGGGTTAAATTCACGGCTCTTTTAAAGAACACTAGCTTGGAACTGCTCTCGCCAAGGAATCACAAACTAAATGCGAGAATAAAAAGAGCATGACAACCGACATGAACTCCCTCCATAAATCCCTGCTGCGCGACGAAATCGTAGCCTTTTTTCCACGCTAAATTGGAAGTGAGCACATGAGGCACGTAGGAAATCCAGTGGAAAGTCAACGTCCGCTGGTGACGTGTTGTACCGTATACGGCGTAGTGCGCTTTCTTCTTTCTTGTTGCTCTGAAAATTGACGACTACGTTGTTGGCAATGACTATCCCTTTTTTTCCTGCAAGCGAGGTATCCGCGCGATCAAAAAATAAAGGATAATTTTCTGTTGTGTGCACGCGCAGAGCGAAGCATCATTTAAATAATACTGACAGACGGGGGTGGACAACGCTGTCTTCAACATGCTTTCACTTCTCTGGATCAGTATTAATGAGAAGCGCTTCTTGTTTCTTCTTCTGAAATCATATAGCAGTACGGCCCTTGCTTTCTCTCCTCGCTTCGTTTCACTTTTTATTTATGTTTTCAGAAAGAACCTCCAAGCAATTACTGCTCAGCACATGCGCCTCTTCACGACGCCGTATCTTAATTAAAGGTGTGAAAAGATGATCTCTCGGCGCCAGTGCGGCGTTCTGCAAGCTTCCCCGAGTTTCTTCTTTTAAATTCAACGCACAGGGGCGGACAAGCGTAACATAGATGCGCTCCTTTCTTGCGCTGTACGGACACACGATAAGGCCAGTTATTTCTGATGACCTTATATGGCCGCTTATTTCGTGCGAGTTATCGCGCGCGCGCTGCGACTTTATCTCTGTTATATAAACAACGCTTAAAACACTGTAAAAAGGCAAAGGCAGAGGTGAAAAGAAATCTCCAGGCGCCGAAGATGGGTCAGGAAGAAACACTTCCCTTTTCCTATAAACCTGAAAAGAAGGATAAATAAGCGAATTAAGGCTACAAAGAAAAGAAAAAGAAACAAAAAGTGAAGAGCGATATATATATATATATATATATATATATATATATATATATATATATATATATATATATATATATATATATATATATATATATATATATATATATATATATATATATATATATATATATATATATATATATATATATATATATATATATATATATATATATATACAGAGAGAGATGGGGGAAGAGACGAATGAAAAAGAAGGGAGGTTAACAAGGAGGCACCCATTGCGTTACCCTATTTGTAGAAAGTGGAACGAAGGGATTGAAAAAGAGGGAGAGGGAGATGGGTGAAAAAAAGAAAAAAAGCAGCGACAGTAATAAGCCGAAAGGGTTACAAATTTAAAGAAGAATGATACGTTGACAGTAAACAAAAGATGGAAGCATTTTCCGCTCATATCAGACTGCATCTCTTTTCTTTCCCTAGTAAGCGGCGACACAACAAAACCAAGTTCAGAATTACCGAAGGGGAGGAAAGGAAAGATAAGCGATACGTAGAACAATGAACGTCCCTTTAAAACGCCGGCGCTGACAGCCAATCGGTTCCTGACTCTGCGAGGCCAGGTTCCTCCTTGGAAAGCTAAGTATTCTTTTTTTAAATAATAATCACTGAGATGAGTGTTTTGCTGCTTTCTTGTTATCTGGCTCATCAGTTTGGAACCGAGGAGAGGGGGGCCGCTAACAGCGCTCGGGACATTCTATCGTCGATGTGTTCCGCCTAAATGCCTTCCTTAATTGGATTTTCCTGAAGCATCTCCGTGTCTCTTTTACTTTCTTTTTTTTTCTCGAAAGCAGCGCTCTCAGAGTACCGGAAAAGAATGAGCCTCTGATATCTTTTTTTATGTCGCCGGTTTTCAGCAACCTGGCCTCTCACAATCTGCCTTCTCGTTCCACCACTATGACCGTACGAGTGTATCACGAAAATAATAACGTGCATTTATTAGGAGGCACTGAAGGTTAAAAGGTCACAAGAGATCTTAATTGGGTAATAGCTAGGAGCAAGTGCGAAGGCTGAGTTGTACGTAGTGTGCCAACTGCACGTAATGTGAGTTGAAACAAATCTTCGGACTCTGTGATAACCTGCAACAAATCACTCCTTTAATTACTCCGTTAATCCTTTAGAAGGCCCCGTCAAAACCTATAACCTTGAAAGATTCCCCTCGACGCTCAAATGACGTTGCTATCGGTGTGAATTTTATCTCCTGCCTGCATGAAAGGCATCAGTGCCGACGAGCAAATAGGACCACTTCGTTTTACTCTACGGAGGTTATTGGGTCAGCACCGTTGGGTTGCTCCGATACTTTGCTGATTAGGGAAGCGTACAAAAAGAAGCCATGTCGGCTTCTTTCTGTGAACGGTAGGCTTGTACTCGTGATAGTACAAGACGATCATGGAAAAGTAGTAGTAGTAAGTGGTTTTATCAAAATAATAATAATAAGGAAGGAAAAAATTTTGGCTAGCCCCGGCATCTGCCATCGATACTGAAGCAACCGAGCTCGGGCAGCGGAAATAAAGGACAGCAGGCAGAATGAAGAAATGAAATGAAAGAGGTGAGGGGACAGGAAGAGAGGATAGGGGGAGAGGTAATGTACACAAACGATTTACACCATAAGAAATGTGTACAATTTGTAAAAAAAAAATGAAAATATAGATTATTTGTCCCCTTTACAACTATACTGGATGCCGTAACAAAGTGTAGGCTTTCGTATATTGGCTGTTTTAGAGCTTGCATTTAAAGGAAAGACCGCTTTCATTTTAGTACAAAATAAGGCACGCAGATTGAACGTTGAATTCACAGTTCCGGGTTTCACCAGAGTCCTTGAACGCTTTTCGTGGTCACGAAACTTCTCTCAAACGCCAAGGTTCCCTCATGTATTAATGCGAAAGCATTATTTTCATAGGTGAGCCCCGAGCAAGATCTTGCGTGTTTGTGGGGTTGCGGCGTTTGTGGGTTTGTGCCAAGTGAAATAAATGAATGAATAAAAAGTAAATACCTGCGACTGGGATTCCAACCCGGGGCGACGCGAATAGATTAGCTTCATAGTGGAAGATCAGCAGATAAGCTTCGCTGGCCACTATGCGAGAGCACTATGGAGCATAGGCCGCCGTCGTTCATTGAGTAAATTCGCATTGACGATGAAAAAAAAAGTTGAAGACTTGTCTAACTGGTTCCCTGGGTCAGTGGACTCCGAAATCGCGCTTTCAGGTACGTGGTGGGAGTGTCCACCCGCAAAGAAAAAAAAACTGTGCTTTCGCACAAAAATTCAGGGGGGCACTTTGTTGACCTTAAGTTCGGTGAGGCGAACGCCTTTAGCTCGGTGTTGCTGCTTGTGTCACTGATGTCTGATTAAGATGTTAGTTAAGTACACAATTGTTTGTGAATCTTAAATGCTGTAGACACTCGAGGGCATTTGGGAGGCATCCGTCTGATTCGACATCTTTCTACAAACACTCTCTAGCGTCCTAGACAAGGAGAACTACTAACGCGTTGGCAAGAAGTAGCTTAGTCGTTAGCACGCTTGGATACGGAACGGAATGATGGTGGTTCGAATCGCACCATGCACAAAGATTTTTTTATTACGGAGCTGAACAGCGTAACGGACGGACGGACGGACAGTCGTGAGCATGAGACATCAAAGGCTTTCGCCTTAATAATGCGTGCTTAGCAATGCTATACCAATAGCCATTTTTTTAAAAACCTTCTGCGCCACTAGCACTGAGCGACGTATGGCCGCAACAACGGACTGCTAGCTATCCAGCACGTTGCCGTAACAGCGGCTACTAGAATCAAACTATAAAACCCCGCTAATAGGTGGTCATAATACATTCTAAACCATCTTCTTATTTTGCTCTGCCCTAATTCTTGGTAGACGCCCGGCTTCCGAAGTAAAGACTAAGCGCTCTAAATACTTCTGCAGCATGCGTCTAGGAGCACGGCGTATTGGGAGATCACGGTTCCGAGAGCAGATCTGGGCTAGTCCACACACACAAGCAACCTTTAGACAATGTTTTGTATGTAACGTCTTTGCCAAAGTAACCAAGCAGAGTAATTTTTCTCTTAGGCCTGTAGTGGAGCACGTAATTATAGCACCCCTTAAGTTCTACATCAGTGTAAAAACGGGAGAACCGTTGTCTTCACCTTTCGAGACCTTCTGGTGTTTCCGGGTGACGTAACATCGCCACAACATTACTTAGAAGCAAACCAAATTGTTCGGTTACATTTTGTAAAGGCGATACTTGTATATATTTACCCCTTTTCACCCGCTTCGTCCCTTTCCTCAAAGCGGAAGTCGGGTGTACCTCGCTGAGGTATTTATCGCATTTTTGGTTTCACTACATTGCCTACTCCTTTCTTGCTTGAGTTAGAGACACCGCAGTGCCCTTCCACTGCAATCCGAAATGTGCCAGAGCTAAAAATGTGTGAAAACTCTCACATGTAGTGCGCTCAAACTACTCCTAGTTGTTCAGTATTCATTGCGAATAGTCGCGAAAAGAAGCTCGCATAAAACCACGTTGCTAAGACGATTCGAGCAGGTATAACGCATGTAGTTTTGGGAGCGCTAGATCGTCAGCTGATCAAATGTTTAAGGGAATCCCCCAAGGTGGAGTACGTTTGTAATAAGGAATAAATCACTCATTGACACCCACCCAAGCGCAGCCATACGGCTACCAAGGAAAGCTGTACAGCTTTCTCAGAAACGTCGCAGTTATAAAAAAAAATTTCCTGCTCCGGGGTTCGAACCCGAGACCACCGCTTCACAGGAGCAGTCGCTCTACCAACTGAGCTAACCGGGATGGTATGCTTGTGTCAATGAGTAATTATTCCCTTATTACAAATCTACTCCACCTGCGGGGATTCCCCTAAACATTTTACCAACACTGTTCCCACTTCGAGTTATTGATCAATTCGCTCTCGCCCTACCATAAGCTTGCCGTCCCGGTTAGCTCAGTCGGTAGAGCGACTGCTCCGGTGAAGCGGTGGTCCCGGGTTCGAACCCCGGACCAGGACGAATTTTTCTTTAACTGCAAAGTTTCTGAAAAAGCTGTATAGCTTTCCTTTGTAGCCGTATGGCTGCATTTGGGCGGATGTCAGTGAGTAATTGCTCCCTTACTTATTATAGATCGCAGCCTTGGTGCACATGGACCAAGCTAACGACACAAGGTACAGAGACTAAGAAGTTCTGCCTTGCCTCTAACAGGACGTCGAATACTTGCTGCAAAACCAGAAGCTAAGAGCACCAAGAAATCATGAACCTCCGCAAAGCCCACGAGAACGACAGTCGGCGCACATGTCTTGGAAGACTCGAACCTCAAGGTGAGAAGTGTTTTCCAGCTTTTCACCGGGACCTAGAGTACATACAGACTGAATGGAAACAAACTGGAGAAAGCCTCCGAAGCTTCTTCCATGTTGACCGCTACGAATTGGTGCTGCCGCTTGCCCACTACCTTGGCGCAATGTGAGATCTGTACGAATTCCTCTATAAAAATTTCTTTAGACAGTCTATAGACTTCCCATAGATTTCCGTTCATAAAGTCTATAGACTCTCTTTGAAAAACCCTAGAGAAAAATCTGTATGCAACCCAGGGCAAGCACGAGACCAAGTGTGTCGACAACATCCTCTATGCAGACCTCGTTGTACACCAATGATTAACTAGCATACTGCGGGCGCGGTATGATGTTAAAAAATAAATGCGACGTATATTCGTCTCGAGCTTGCACTGCAACGCGCGGGTGCACGAGCTAGTTCGCTTCCAGGAGCGGTAAAGGCCAGACGGCTGGTTTCGTCTCGCTATTTATTTTGCAATAGCGTCTGTGAGATTCTCCTTGAATCATTGAGCATCTGTTCTCGATGAATGGAGTAAAGGAGAAAGCGCTATTCGAAGCCCTGAGAAACGTATGTAATGGCAACGGCCTCCGTCCTCCGTGTGTGCATAATACACGAGCTTCCGGTTTCTTTTACTTGCCACTACGCACTTTGTTTTTATTTTTCGTCCTCTTTGTCACGAACAGCGCCTGCATTCTGAAACACGCAGCTCGATGTTGAACGCCCTTCTTAAGCAATGATTCTTGTTTTCCTGCGTCGTGTTGCTAGCGCTGTGCGGCCGCTTCTTTTGCAGCAGAACGGGCAGCACAGTGCGAAGTTGCAGATTACAAGTAGCAGCTTTCCACTTTTATCGAACATGTGGCTTCGTGCGTACGGAACAACACCAGCCGAGAGTTTGACAGTATGAACACATACAGTGTGATGCTTCCAAAGCAGTCTGTGCAGTGGCAGTATTAGCTATCTTGCAAGCTTGCTGATCTGCGAAACATCAATTTGACGTGAGTACCCAGTTGAAGATAGGTGTAAGTTCAACGGCAGCTGGCGTGGTATCAAGACTATAATCTAAGGACACCGCATATTGCTGTGGTAAATGAGAATACGTATTGAAACTGAGCGCTGATGAAACACCCCTTACAAAAATTTCTTTAGACAGTCTATAGACTGTCCATAGACTTCCGTTCATAAAGTCTATATACCCTCTTTCACAAACCACAGAGAAAAATCAATATGCAATACAAATTCTACAGACAGCGTATAGAAAATCTATTTATTTATGGCCATACACTCTTAGTAGACTTTTGTCTATATACAGTCTATAGACTGTGAATGAACCAAAATAAATATCTATAGGAAGGCAATACAGTCTATAAGAAGTATATAGAATGTGTATAAACCATTTTAATAAGGGGCTGCTTATACGCTTTGACGCGAATCGAGATTGCACACCATGTCCGCTAAGAAGAACATTGTGAAAAAGAGGTCCTGGCTGCTTTGCAGAGAATCAAGGTTCACATTGTAGTCTCACACACACCCCTCTGCAGCCAGTGCAGAGACCCGCGCCAGCCGCGGGGAGCTCGTTGAAGCAACGGGTCTCCCGAATGCCCTGTTGCATCATAGATAAGTTACAAAGAACTGGGCAATAAATAAATGTCCACTATTCTGCTTTGTGAACCTTTGTTGCCAGATACGTCACTCCGCGCATTATGGCCTTGCTGTCGACCGTCGGACTTGTGAGCAAGATGACATTCACATCACGTCCTGTCTTTCCCATACCTTGCAACGACGTGAGATGCCTGCTTCATGGTCAGCCGCAACGGTGGCGGCGAAGGGTGCACTCAGCCATTTCGAGCCAAGCATGCAGTAATGGGCTTCTAACGAGAAGGATGTGAATGGCGGACGTGTAAGTCGACTAAACAAAAAGAACAAATGAGATCTTTGTTCAAAAGCGCCTAGCTTTATGCAAACAACGAGAAAGGCATTCCTTCCATCAAGTCGACAAGAAAGCGAATGAAATAAATGGGATAAGCTTCACGGAACTACTACAGTTGCCTATTTTCTGTTACTTAGAGCTAAAACGTTTCAGGTGCAGCGCAGCTAGAAGTTCGATCATATTTCGGGCGTGTTTGTTGAGGGGTGTGAGCAGAAGAAACGAAATGAGGCTGAAAATCGAGAGTTTAAAGTGAAGACATTATTCACAATGATAATTGCAGAAAAGTGCCTGTTAAAAGCAATAACAAGTAAGAAAAAAAGCTATTTTCCAATACGCAGTTCATCGTTGCAATGCTGACTTTATCATCTGTCATAAAAACAAAGAGCGACCGTGCAATGAGTGAGGCAGCGAGGTGAGAAGGAGGCGCGACTACAGTAAAATCCAGGCCATCTTAGGAGACTAAGAGTTGTCGCCATCGTGCCCATGCGGTGAACTGCCGTTAGGAATTACCAAGGAGCAGCCAAGAAGACTCACGCTATCGGTAAGCACACAAGTCACAATGACACCACCCGAGTATAACTGACAAACATACGCCTAGGTACACACTCTCGAGGGAAGTATGGGGTCAAGTACTTATGCTTTGTTTCTTATTGCATTTACTGCGATGCCTTAGCATCGTTTAGTCGAATCCCCAAAGTGTGTGACACATGCGCTGCGCTTCCATTAAAGGCCGGCTACGGTGACGAGGTGCTATAAGTCCCAAGCTTCAGTTTGCGGTTCGCCTCCGAGTGTCCATATGAGCATAGGACGCCGTAGCCCTGTAAGCGTCAACACAAAAGCAGTGGCAGGGATACCCACTTCTACACACCCTTCCCTCCAAGCCCTCCAGTGCAGTGTCTGCACGCTTCTATTTCCACACCTTACTTGCTGTGATGCGCCATAAGTCTTGATTTCTAGTAAAGTTCTCTTTACTTTCGATTTCTTTCCTGTTCAGTAAAATTCTAAAGGGATAGCTGTATCCCGAAGGTTTGACATGGTTAACAACGGGGATGTAGTGAGTAGCACAAAACCTGATGACGTTGTTGTCGTCATACCCAGTGTACACACACACGCGCGCGCACACACACGCACGCACGCACACACACTCACACGCACGCACGCACGCATACACACAATGAAGGTCTGGCCAGACCCTCTGCCAGACACACACGCATGCAAGCAACTTCGGCCACTCTCATTGGATAATGCGGGCGTCAAAGCAACGCAGGATCAATTGCTTTAGAGTAGAATGTGAAGATGTTACAAGTTGGGCTGCCACTTCTTGCCGTACAACGAACGAACAGGGATGGAAATTTTTATGACATTCTATTATATGACATCAACGCTACTGTGTACAACACCCGAAGTAGAAAATAGTTGTTCAAAGAAATGTGAAATTATTCATCTCAAATAGCTACTCCAATTCCGATATTGCTTAGACATAGAGCCGAGCTCTGACAATTATTCATTGGTCGGAAGATAATGTCATTTAGCTTAGAGACAAAACACAATCACCAGCAGTAAGAGCGCTTTCTATTTCCTAAGACTAGCCTTTGATTCCAACTGATGTTAGCACGTTACGACCGTACAGAAAGTAATCAACCAAGATTCCAAAGGCTTCGGCAAACCAAAAAAAATTCAAAAAGATCTTTTTTCTATTTGGGAGCACAAAAAACTGCCAAGAACTACATGAGAATAAAACGGGAGGGCGCGCTGCAGATTCCCGGGCTCAATCAAAACTTCGCAACTTAATTGTGCACAAGGCAGATACCCAGTTTACAACTATAATTTCAAAACAAAATTTTGGTTGCGAGCCGAGCGAACAGAAGCTTTGTCTCAATTAGAGCTCCAAAAGGTAGCAATTACCGAAAGTCATCAAATGCACGGAGCCTTCTGGGAATACCGAAATCACCTAGTCAATAACGTGCCCTCTTTGTTAATCCTTCCCCTTTCACGAAGCACAATAGCAATTTGGCATCATTAGGCCGATATCTGATTATTCAGGCACACATTCAGTGGTGGTTTAATGGGCAGCCACGCATATAGAGAGAGACAGATGAGAGAGCATAGCCGAGGGGGAAGGGGGGGGGGGGCGGAACCGGAACACCGTGCATTTATAAATGAACCGACAGGGATGAGGATATTATCTTCCAGGAATTAACGACTCTATCGACACAGCTGGGTGCGTGTTCAGGTATTAATGCCTCACTATCATTCGTACGCTTCGGCGCACCAAGATTCATTTGCTGATTGGTCGGAACGTGACACCAAGCTAGAGGTCTCATTACCAAGACATTTCTGCCACGAGAGGAGAGGCTTTAAAGCAGTGCGAATGAAAGTCTTCATTTTTTCACGATTGTGTTCATAGACAGTCGACATGATGTCTCGTTTTACATCTTATTTAATGAGGAAGAAATTCCTGCTGAATTTTAGAAGCCGAAAGAAGCCTCTAAGGGTTATTTATTTTTTGAGGACCAGTAATAGCAGTAGAAATTAAACGGGGAATGATTGACAACCACCAGAGCACCGCTCTGAGTGCGCGAGACGCTAAGATGTCCCGGTGATATTGGAAACGAAATAATTATTGATTAGGTGTTTAGAATCGACGACAACTGTGCATACATTGAGAAGGTCGAGGCAAAAGACAGGTCATTTTGCTCGTTGTGGGCGTTGTTTTCGTTGCGGTGCAGATTAAGACATGGTCACCTTAGACCATCGCGTGTGGACGCTCCTCACCTAAGTGGTTTTTTGCATAGTCAGAATGTTTGCCATAAGCACGCAATAACACTGTAGGTATAGTTTTCGACTTCCAGTTTAACAATTATTAAAAGATATCGAGCACCAATAAAGAAGTCACTCAGCATGAAAGCTGCCTGCGCAGGTGGCGAGCTCCATCCAAATAAATGCACATAACAAGACATTATCTACGCCTCATCTTAGTGAATGCGCGAAGAAGTGGTTCAGGCTCCATGATCTATCATTCAATCAATCAATGTTTATTTCACCAGCAAAGCACAGGTGGTGAAAAGGGTGCGGAAAAAAGCTGCTTCTTCGCAGCTTGACAAGAGCTCCGTCCACCCCTTGGGCAGTGAAAGGCTATGTTACATGTATATACGGAAAGACAAAAAGCAAAGATTGCAATAATAAATGAAGAAAGGCGACATCGATGCATCAGGATTAGAAAAAGCAGGATACCACTACGACTTGTCATTCATAACTGTACAAAATATGGGCTAAAAAATACCAAATAGTCATCGAAAAAAACTGTAAACAATGAGAGGAGGTAGCTTGCAGTCGAAAAAGTAAATTTTTGACGCAGAAAAAGGTGGTATTGATGAACTGAATAATTTGGGCACTTCCGTTTAGTAGAACGTAGTGTAGAATGATCACAAGAATAGTTCACTGAGGCGTCGATCATTTAGGAACAGCACATGGATACCTTGTTGATCGAAGTACTTAATTAATTGAGGTAGGGTGCAACTTGCCCTTTGCCGACCGTACTCAGTGCGTGAAAATGGTATTTGCCATGGAGGTTGGTGTCGATATGGGTACGCGCTTTGAGCCTCACTGCAAACGAAAGCGTAAGACTATGTATAAGGCTTGTTTACCTTATTCCTTTGGTATCATTTTCCTTTGCATGATGCTTGCCACGAAGGCTATAAACACTCCATTGTCTAGCGATACAACAGTCGCTAAATATTTCGAGCTACAACGAGATGAAAATTTTACAAGTTCACGCTATCCAACCTCTGTGGCTCGTTGTGGATGCCGGTAGATTCCTCTGCTGTTCGAGTTTCACGTGTTCCGGGCGCGAGACTATTCAAATCAACAAGTTCTGCCAATAGTAGTTATGATGCGTCGAACGCAGTTCACTATACGAATGATAATAATGTCAGATGTCAGAAGCGCAACCCAAAAATCTGCGCCAAAATAATTCATGGACATGCGTAGACATCCGTAGACAGGTATTCAGTGAGGTCCAGCGTTCTGGCTGATTTCACCTTCATTCCAAGGCAATGTAGATGAAGAGACTTCTAATAAGCCTGCTCTAGTTTTAAGGACATACCGCAGTACACTAGCACTTATATTAATCCTTTCGATTCTCCCCTTTTGTCTCGTTATAAGAATGAAATTCGCAAGGAAGCATTAAGACTCTGAAATTAATATTTAAATTGTTCTGTTTTCGTTGTAAACTGCAAATTGTTGTAATTGTAAACTGTTATATCCAAATAGAAACCTTAAATTTAATATGGAGTCAGCTCTGACAGACAGAAATAGGGACGAAGCAGAGCATCAAAAACTGGTAGAAAGCGATCATATAATCTAAATATATAATATACCCCAAACCCAGCGCCTCTGTAATATACCCAAGACGAGGAAGGCGCAAGAATGACCAAGGCACACTGCATAGGCCTCCAAGATGATGATGATGATGATGATGATGCTCAGGCTTAGGCCTCCAAGAGGCTTAGGCCTCCTATAGACATAGGGCAAAGAACACGCGCCAAGCCAATGCACTTCGTTCTGGTCGTTTCCATTCGCAATTCGCATTAGTAGAAGATACTCCATTTAAAATCCATACAGTGCTGAAAAAGTTCACTCCTCTAATACAAGAAGAAATGCAAAACTACAGCCTCCACCGGTTCCACAACTTTATTGCGGCAACCAGCTGTTGACACCACAGTGCGAATAAAATTCATTGTTTTCCTTCTAGAAGCTCTCATCTGAAGTAGTGTATGTCGCGGCCGGGTTACCAGATTCCGTTCGCTCGGCAATTGAAGCCAACCGCATTTCAGCTCAGCGGACGCGGAAAGGCTGAGCGTGCGATGTGGCCTGTCCAATGGGGAGCCATAATGGGCCCCATTCGCGAAACGATCCCCTATTCGCTTTGCGACTTCCTCGAGCCTGTGGCTGCCGAACATGTTGCAAGCCCGAACGGAAAAGCTGCGGTATGCCGGTTGCGCCGTTCTGCATTGAAAGCAAGAAAGTTCGAAAGCAGCCCGGGGTATTCCACGTGCTTTGATTGTTCCTTTCTTCGTAGCACTCCGAATTGCCACTTTATGTTTTCAGTCAGCAATGCTCCCACCCCCTCGCCCCTTCGAGAAACAACATTAACTTTTTTTTTCTTTCCTATGCAAGCCGTGCTGCCGTAGCCAAGCCATTCGGATATTTCTTCTAGCTAAACTTCGAAAGTATGTTAATAGCGAAGGGGCGTTTTGTATTAGTACTGGGTGCATGGAATTAGATTATAACAACTTTATTTTTCAGCCTGCACAGATAAAACATAGTCGCCAGCTTTCGGTCTAGGCTATTTCACATATGTCGACTTGGCAGCGGTGACGGGCTTAGTTTTGCCACGCTGAGCGCTTTTCTGCTCCTTCACTGCCTGTTGGTGCTTCTAAGTAATGTGTCTTGTATGTTTTCGATTACCATTCTGCCGTCGCTGATGCCAACTTCTTTTTCTTGGGTATAATACGCTTTTTTTTCTTTTGAGCGTAGAGAAAGGTGTTGGGAAGCTTGAAAAAGAATTAAAGGTGGACTTTGATCGCTTCAAGGAAGAATTCAAACAAGAACTGAAACCCTACAAAGAAGCGTTAGAAAAGGAATGTCGACCTTAAATCTGGGAACTGAAGACTGAGCCAAACTGAAGACCAAAAGTAAGGCATTTAATGCAGAAAGCTGGGAAATTTGCTGCTTGGATAGAGAATAAACCATAGACACGAAGGGTCAGCAGACAACGCAAACGCTAGTGTGTTGTATGAAAACACAGCAGACAACCCTAGCGATTTTGTCGTCTGCTCACCTTTCGTGTCTGTGGTTTAGCGCTCTAGTACTATGTCTTCTCACTGACCGAAAGCTTCCATTTTGCTTTTGGTATTGATTCTGGAGCTGAAAACCAAGGTCACAGCTTTAAAATCTAGAACTTGGTAAAAGGGAACGAGGCATTAAAAGCCAAGATCTCTGGTCTGAAAACTAAACATCAAGAGCATGAAACTCGGCTTGTTTACACGGAACAGCATAGCACGTGATTCTAGGCCGAATAAAGAAGGAAGAGGAAAAAGTTACAGGTATTTCACAAATTCGTCATTCCATGAGTTACGAAATTACGAATGACGCACCCGCTTATCATCGTGTGCCCACCCGGAAACCTGATAAACACACCATTGCAGTTCATTTCAAAAACCCGGTCAAGGCGAGATGCCGCACTGAAAATAACGAAAGGCGTACGTCTGGAAAACAATATCGCCCTTAACAACAATGCAGCAGATTTATGTTAATTGAGATTTATGTCCCTCGCTGAAACGCCTTCCAGGAGTGGCAAACCAAAGAAAGCGCGAACATGGATGGAAGTCGGTTTCCACATGCAATGGGCAAATTTTTTTAAAGGAAAAGTGATGACGAGGCACTCATCGAAATCCCTCACGACGCAGATATTTCCAAAACATGCTAGTCGTTTGTTATCACGTATTGATCCTCTGTATGAGGTACACTAAGCTTGAGAAAAAAAACAGAGCGATCAGCGTTCAGAGATCGAATGATCTTGCAGTGATATGGCGACCTGCTTGCATTTGCAGGAGCCCAACCAACTAGGCTCTTCCGCTTCAATGTACGCGCTCCAAAAATGCCACAACAAAAGTGGTAAGGAATAGAGCAAAACGCCAGCATTGAAAATGCCTTTGTTTTTCCGCATCCTACATTGCCATACAGAAGCCCGTCAGCCCGCAGGGAACGCGCTGACGGCTGTTTTTCACACCGACCCCGTCTAAATTTTCGATTTGTGTCTTTGGAAGTACACATCTCGAGAGAACAGAAAAATCAAGACAAGGGCGGAGAGTGGCGGACGAGGCACACAGTAAACAACGCTCCGGATAGTCGCCCGAGGCGCCTTTAGCGTCCAGCGACGCGATGGCAGCGTGAGGGCCAGGAAACGAGAATGGTGCTACACACAAGCCACACGTGCCACCTCCGGAAGTGCACATGAGATTTGACTTCTAGCGCTTTACCTCTGACAATGCTCGGGCCTAAAGGTCGTTCACGCGTTCACGGGCTTCTGGCTTGCGTGCTTTGAATCACGCTTCAATGGAGATAAATTTTATCAGCGGCGAATGAAAAAAGTTAGCGTCGGTCGGTAGGTGCTTGCTGTCGCTTAGAGTCAAGCGCATTGTCACTTAGTTACTCTACAAGTAGGAAAGCTTGGGCTAGTTGGCAGAGAAAAAATTTAACAGTGCTTAAAAACCAGGATGGGGCAAGGTCTATTCTGTCGAAATGCTGCTGATTCAAAATTTTCGCGGAAGGATTCGGTCACAGAAATGGTGAATTCACTACAGCTAGCTTCTTTAGCTCATCGTGCTGCTTTAGCAGATGTGCTCTTTGTGATCAGTTTATGCTCCCAGGCGGTGAAGAATACATAGGTAAATTCGACTGTGTTGCTTTACAGTGTGGCTTCATTGAGCTGTTGACTGTTTCTTTGAACTCCGCGTTTGGTGTTTACAATGACCAGATTTACACTCATGAAAGTGAGGCCCGTGTGCTGTGCGATGTCAGTGCACGTAAAAGAACCCCAGGTGGTCGAAATTTCTGGAGCCCTTCACTACGGCATCCCTCATAGCCTGAGTCGCTTTGGGACGCTTAAACCCCCATAAACCAAACCAAACCAAACTCATGAAAGTGGTGTATTCATAAGATCTTGTAGAGCTCTTTACAAAGCGACATCAACTTAGCCCATCAGAAACGAATTATCTTTGACTTTCTTGACTGGTCGAGAGTGGCCAAAATCTTTCGAAGTGTCGATGATTATCTTATTCTGTTTGACTGTAATGAAACTTTTTAGGTTATGGTGTCCAAATTTCTTCATAAATTTCAAGACTGCCTGTTACCTCTTATTCTGATACATTAATTTCCTGTCAAAAAAACGCTGAGGTTTATAGATGTCAGACAGAGCCTCTAACATCCTCATGTGGGTTGGTCATTCAAACCAAGAGGCGAAAAATCACTTGTGCCTTTCCGTCGGCCCACTCTGAATTGGAGAAGAGAGCTATTGTGAAAAAGTGCTGTTTGTGTGTCCCTTTAATCTTCACCTTGTTCTTGAACTGTCAAAATGCTTTCTAGCTATTCGCTATGTCTTGTCCCATTACAAAACAAAGTTACTTTTTAGTGTTTTCTTCAGGATCGGGCCCGGAACAGAGCATGACCTCCCTCTAACGGCTCATTAGCCCGCAGTTTGGAAAGCCACTTTCTATATGCGCTTATGTTTATTTTTGGGGGGAACAAAATACACAATACCCACAACGTCGCAGACAATTATGCGAGAGATCATGATGCGCACATTCTTATGCGAACTGTTTTGCGCACCGAGTACAGCGAATAAAAAGCTCGTGGGTGACGCAACGTAGCAACAACTTGCACGCGCTTGTCTGCATGGCTCGGTCTAATGCCGTCTGCTCTCTCGACGGCATGCTGATAAACTATGTTGAGTATCGATGTCATGCGATGTCGGGAGCAGCGGTGATGTTTCGTAAGAGTCGTTCGCATACGGCGCTGGATTTGGAAGCTGTGTTTGGTTTCACAAGACAGGAACAACTTGAGGCGAGCGTAATGAGGCGAGCGATGGGCAAAGCAAGCCGGGCGTAATAAATTACGCTCTCTCTACTGTTTGCTGCTCAGCAACCATGGACATTCGAAGGCTTTGGCATCGTTTAAAGAGCGGTAAGTGTAATTGGCGTGCTCGCGCAGTTGCATTTAATATTGAGGGAAGGACAGCTCGTCTTCCGCAACTCAGAGATTACCAGTCAGGCCCCTCAGAGAGTTTACGTATGAAACACGTGCACTGCGGCCTAATATATGAAAAGAAAATTGAAATATCACAGATGAAGCTTACGGTAGGGAAGTTTACTTAGCGAGAGAGGGGGTTCAGATAGAGTAGTCGTAGAGGGCATGCTGCCTCCACTTCACTCAAGCCGCTAAGCGACGTACCACGCTGGCATGATGCATGCTTTTAAGTCTTCGCGCATGCATGTTTGAATGATCATGGGCGGCGGCTTTTACGGCAGTGATCTTATGTTTCAGGCACAGGTATTATCATCGATCTTATCACAGTTTACAATATTTTATATATGTTATAGGCTGCAGCGAATGACTTGAAACTGCAGCAAACTTAATTCGAGGAAGTCAAAGCTGACGCTTCAAATAGCATTCGCCAAGCAGGAGCATCATTACGAAACGATGGTTACGGTTGAATCAATTTGTCCGTTGCAAAGCAGCACTCTTACCAATACTAAACGCAGCAGGTAAGAATTGCGGATTAATTTTGTTTAGCGAGTGGCAGAATCTGATTACAGAAGCGTTTGTACAGTTTTCCTCCGAAGCGGAAAAAAACAACTGACGAGCCATGAATTGATAATTCACTAGTATTACAAAGAAAAAATCAACAATTACAGAAAGTCAGCTCGAAAGTGAAAAGTATTCACATGTAAAATATCGGATAAGATCAATGAAAAAAGGCTCAGTCCCAAGGATAAGTGAAGGAGTCATAGATTGCTGTTGTTCTGGGTATCTCTTTTCATGCTGGGAAATCGAAAGGAAAAAAAAAATGAGGACATCGGGAGGATAATTGATTAATGGCGCCAATTGATTACCCACGACTGTACGATAACCGCTGTCAAGAATCGTGGAAGTACCGATTACTTTGTCTTCCTCAATGAGCGCTTCTGCCGACACCACGGGACCCCACGGGACCTCGGAGAAAATCTCTCCGAACGGCGCAGCGTATATTCCGCACCCTCGTTCAGAGCGAGCTCGTCGCGCCAATGGTGCTGGCTGCCTATTCGCCCGTTAGTGTCCCCAGGGATCCCTATTTCCGAGGGTTCACCCCATTGTTGCTGAATACAAAGCGTTGTCCTCGATGATTGGGACATCGCTGAGTTAAGGAGTTATCCCTTGCCGCTCTCCCTAGTGCTTTGAGCCGACTGAGTGGCCGAAAACTTCCTGATAGCTAATGTTTATGGCTAGCTTATGAAGCGTATCGAGACAGTACATGCCAGAGCAACTAGCTCGAGCTGCTGCGCCCCGTGGTTTATTTGAGGAGCCATGTGGCAAACTAGAATTGTGCATTATGAATATAAATAGGCATGCACCAGCTACCGTTTATTTATCGTTGCAGCCCAGCTGTCTTTTATATGACAGTGTGTACCCTAAAAACCACGTAGCGTTAATTATACGGCAATTTTTTCCTTTAAAACGAATTAAACGTGAAGAGGCGAGTTAAAAACTTTAGCAGGCAGGAATTTTTGGATTTCAGACGGAGATTATACAAATCTTTATTTCCTGATACTTTCGTTCTGTCAAAAAAAAAAGTTTGATGCTTAAAAATTGTTAAGCGACGCTCCCAACGCATAGAACTCTTGTTGAAAAAAAATGCTCTAAGGATGAATTCAGTTCCCGGTAGGAACAAATACTTCAGTAGCAAAGATACACGGAAACCTGAATGCGATCCTTACTGGAAACTTGTACACATGGCTGCGTCTTATCCCGTCGTGAAATAACATTGAATTACATAATCGCATGATTTAATAACGGGTAAAAGAACCTATAACGGTGTGAATCTTTTTGGTGGGCCTCAGAGATGGCTTTCCGCAGCGGTAGAGACATTTTCCTTTTCGGGAGAATAATTGGAGTAGCAGGGCAAACACTCCTCAATTTCCGGAGGATGTCAGAGGGAGGATATTTCGTTTCGCTTACTCACAAGTCTGAACGTACCTGTCGGGCGACACGCTGGGCAAGATTTAGAAATTAAAATGCGCATGTTTTATCAAGTCATAAAGTTCCTAAACGTAAAGTAGAATCAAAACAAAAATCAGGCCGAATACCGCGTTTTCTCTACCAGCACAAATAAGTTTGCTGAAGAAACTTTATTGACGGCTCTCTACTTTGCCTACCGCACAATGCAGCATCACGATATGCACGCCAGGATAGTATAGTTAAACTACCTAAAATGTGAGAGCCATTTGAATTGCTACAATGACGATGCTTATTCCTGCAGGCTGCAAAACTTCGTAGTGCATGAAAAGTATGCGAATAAATTTTTTTGAAATGCGCGTATAAGACCACAAGCCTCACCGATTGCACACTTTTTTCACCAACGGTTATGGGACGTGATTTAAAGCTTCACTATTGAAATCAGTGTTTTTTTCACAGCATCTTTGGATTTCATGAACCAAACAAACACCAATTAAAGCAGTTAAACACGATATTATCAGGATGAAAACGACATCTGGAAAAAAAATGGAAGAGAAACTTAAAGACCGCCTTAAGGGCATGGCGCGATTACTTTAATGGGTTAATGCTGATATATGCAGAACATTCATTGGTCCCCAGGAGTCCTCATGCCCCCCCCCCCCCCCCCCTTTCAGCTCAGTGGTGCAGCGGTTAAGCGATGCGCCACTGCCCTGCGATGGCAAGTGCACCCAGCGGTGGGGCTTGTGCCATCCAGGTTGCTCAGAAAGAGCGACCTCCCACCACCAATGATTAATTTAACTGTCACCTGCCACGGTGCGCAGTTTTATCAATATCCGATGTGGCAGGTTGTGATGACGCCACAAGGTCACGTGACCTAGGTGGCTCACCTGCCTGCTGGGCTGCCTGTCTGGTGATTTTTCGTAGATTTTTCGCTCATGGTCAACGACGCTGAAGACAACGCCATATTTTCTGCGGCACAAGCTCCTTAACGTTATCGTATTAAAATACGAGATAATAAAAAAAAACTGGGCAATTTTGCACGTTTTTTTTTTTCTGTAAATAACTAGGGCCTTCAATTCTTAAAGAAAAATGTCTCAGAAGAGCAAGGATCAGTTCACATGCACGCGCTCTTCGAAGTTCCAGCTCAAGCTCAGTACATCCGCACCAGGCAGACTGCCTACGGGTACCTTTTTTGACCCATCCCGCCTCCACATCCTTGTGGCTTCCCCGGCGACTATGGAGTTGCACAACCGGTTTATCCCCGCTGCCAGAACGGGGCGTAATCTTTGTCCCTGACAGAGGAGCGCTAACAACTGTCCAGCAGCACTAGCCTAAGGCAAAAGAAAACACCTCTCCCGTACACTGAGCGGAAGAACCGAGAACGGATCACTGAAGCGTTCGGGGGAATCGGCGCGCCTTTGCTTGTGACACCTCCGGCCAAGATGTGAAAAGGCAGGCCACGATCAACACCGCGATCAATCATCGCTCGCGGTGATTTGTGGGAGAAACCGATGCCTTCCATTGTGTGCGACACGGATGCACGTCACTGCAGTAGTAATAGAAGCCACCGTTGCCTATGTGGGCGACAGGAATGGGGTCTGACTACGCGGTAAATCAGAGAGTCTAGTTGATCCGTCTCGCAGCACCCCATCGCTCCGCCTAATGGAAAATAGGGTACACTGGTAGGTTGTTTCCTTTGAGGTTCGCTTCTGATTCTACCGACCCTGCAGGAATACATCCAGTGTTACTATTCGTAACTTGGTTTAGCCTCCGTCAAAGAACAGAGTTAGAAACGCGGGGCTTAATAAGGGCATTAAATGTAAGCCTTGGTTTCCAACTGCCGTGTAAAGTGGTGAACCGGAAAATGAGAATAAAAGTTGTGCGGCGTAAATGTGTAAAACGCTTTTGGGGCACAAGAATAAAAGATAAAATAAGGAAAATCGCATGAGTGTTACGTGCCTTTAATCACCGCTCACTTGCTCATGATTGCGGTACATAGAGAATCAAAGTGAGGAATTACTTTATAATTGACTCTGTTTAAATTAACACGAGGAGAAAGAACAGTAATTAGAATCGAATACGCTGAAGTTGTCGAACTAAAGGCTTTAACCCGGTCCTAATGGTGTTTAGGAAAGCTGTGTTTCTTAAGCAGCTGAATATTTTAAGCACACTTGAACATTTCATGCAGATACTCAAATATTTTATCCCTCACAGATTTGGAAATATTACTGACAGCCTAGATTTACTTCTGCTTATATGGGCACATATTGTTGTCTTGCAGTCACCATTGCACCGAAGCGCCTTTTGTTTAAATGCGCTGAAATGTGTCAAATCTACCAAGAAAAAGTATACCATCTCTTTCGGGGTTTCTTTTCAAAGCCACATAGAGTGTTGTTGAAAAAAAGCTTCGGGAGCAGCCCAGCCATTATTTATATTACTGGGTGCCCGTCCATCTTTCCCCGAAGGTTAATCAACAAAAACTGCGGGAAAAAGCTAAACGTCCAAAGTGAGGGCTATTCGTATTGATTACGCGAGCAAGCAAATATGAGCCCTCTCTAATTACTGCCGACGGTGCAGTGGGCCGATTAATCATTCCTGACACACCAGGAACGGGCGCCATCGTCGCTGGCACGCTGCACCAATATGCGCGCGCAGACTTCCAGCCCGGTTGCTCATGTCCTTCATCCTCTCTCTCTCTCTCATTTCATAACTTACATATACCAAAGACAATGCGCGAGTGATAATAATAATAATAATAATTGGTTTTTTGGGGAAAGGAAATGGCGCAGTATCTGTCTCATATATCGTTGGACACCTGAACCGCGCCGTAAGGGACGGGATAAAGGAGGGAGTGAAAGAAGAAAGGAAGAAGAGGTGCCGTAGTGGAGGGCTCCGGAATAATTTCGACCACCTGGGGATCTTTAACGGGCACTGACATCGCACAGCACACGGGCGCCTTAGCGTTTTTCCTCCATAAAAACGCAGCCGCCGTGTGCCAGTGTTCTAGTGTGCTTCAAATAGAAAGTGAGTGGCTGAGCGCATCAGCCAGGGTAACGGGATTCACAGAGCCGATCCAGTGAGACAGCTAATGAATTAACCGAATGAGCTGGCGTATTTTGAGGTTGCGAACTGAGAAGAGAAAAAAAATTGAAAATTGGTTTCCGAGGTAGGGAAATGACGCAGCAACTGTCTCGCATCTAGGTGGACACCTGAACAGCGCCCTAAGGGAAGCGATAAAGAAGGAAGTGAGGTAATAAAGAAGACAGAATAAGACAGAGGGAATAACGGAAGACAGGCGTACAGTATGAAAACAGATGCGCCAGAAAAATGTGCCCCAGGAAGAGCCGTCGCAAATTCTATCAACGATATCTTAGTTTCTTTACAGTTTAGCTATCTTCCTTTCCCTCATATTTGCATTCAATTGCTTTGTTTTGTTCACATTCATGCTAGCAGCGGTTTTTTTGTTTGTTTACCCTTCCATGGTTTCTTATACTGTTCTGTTAATGTCGTTCCGGTAGCTTTACTGCGACTGACTATCAAGTTCTCTTTAGCCGATTCTTCATACATCTATTGTCAGTGCAATGCTTGAATAACTCATTGGCCCTCGTTAGCATTCAGGGTGCATGAAACACGCTCAAGATCTGAAAAGGACGCCTTTATTTTCTGTGAACGACAAAACAGTCACAAAATTCGGCTTATGTGTCCCTTTTTGAGCGCCACCCGCAGAGCAAGCGCAAAATGTAAGCAGCCTCCAAGAGTCTGGAACATTCAATAAGTCTGAGCCTCGCCGTAAAACGCGGTAATCTGGAGCCACTGTTATGCTAATAGCCTCTGCCGTTAGGCGGCGCCAGCTGGCTAATTGCGTCAGGAGCGGAAGCCAGAGCGCTCATCCTTTGAGCGTGATGCGCTGCCTAAACAAGCCCGAGCCCCGCGGCAATGAATAAATATCGGGCAGCTGCGCCGTTTCATTGCGCCGCGAAGCTTACGGTTAATCTTCACTTCGTGTTTTTGTTTCGTGGCGGCGTTCGTAAGCCATTTTAGCGGCGATGGTCATACGCTGTGTTCATGACTCGAAGGGAAGTCTTTAGAATTAGTTTCAGCGCACAAAAAATAAAACAAAACGGCAGAACTAGAGAGCATAAACCAAGACATAAGCTGCTTGAGACATGGTTCATAGATGCATCAGAATGTCTGTAACGTGCGAAATAGTTCTTTGCGACGTTAAACCCCATAAACCAAACCAAATAGTGTTTTCGTGCGAACGCATGTGAATTCCACTGCGCTATGGAGGAAAAAAGAATTGCTATGGCCGTCGATCAAAGTTGTGCAGACATCGAATTAGTGTGTTAGTTCAATGTACTTTGGCGAATCAGTCCAGGTGTTAAATATTTAAATTAGCGGGAGGCTAAGAAGTAATTGCGCCATTATCGAACCAGTGTATATAGCAATGCAGCAGAATTAACAATATAAGCGAACTACATTAGCCGTGCCGACTTGAAGTTTGCATTTAAAGCAGCAGATATCATACCTATACCAATAAACCGTTTCTCTCGAACCACCACGGCTTTCCAGCTTCCATAAGTGAAAAATGTTTTACATGTTTTTTAAAAACTTATTTCCAGCCGTTTGATTAAAATCTCTGTCCTACTTCGACAGTGACGCAAGGTGATAACTATTCCTTAGAGCTTGATTAAGGTATCGCCAACCTCATGGTATATTTGGTAACTTTTCGCGAAGTGTTAAGGTACCACTCAATACTAGGGACGGAGTATTCATGCCTACTGCACAGCCGTGCAAACGACGTGCTTCGGGTGGATGCAATACATAGTTTCAAGTGCAAACAGCCTGCAAGACGCGCGTGCAACCTGGCAGGAGTCAATTCTTGGCTCGGTGACTCCAGAATTGAAGGCAGCTAATGGAAGAAAACTAATGAAGGCCGTTAACCTTGTGTTACGAGCTCCTTGTCGAAGTTAAACTCGTGACCTCTCACTGTTTATGCAGGAAATTCAGTTTGCTCAGTCGCTAACTATCTAGTTCGTTTACGGTACCTTTTCTTTAGATTCTTATTGAAAGCTATGCTCAGAGCACTCAATGGCAGCGTCATGCATGCGTGTAACTGTGGCGGTTAAATTGGAATTGTGGCGGTGAAAGCACCGACGCCATTGCGGCAAGAAACCTTTGGCTGATGCTCGTATGCCAAGCTGAAGCACAATACAAAGCATCCTTAGTAAGAAACTTTGAAAGCAGGCTTAACTGAAAGAAATGATAATGGAAGGAACCCTCTTATTACAACTTTGTCATCCACTTCATTGTCTTTAAATGCTGGGCAGCCCTACCAGTTTTAGCGAGCGTAAAAATGCACACAGACCCATATGCTAGTGAAAGACAACGCGTTTATTTATTGACCTGGCCAACGGCAGTAACCCCATTTTTTAATTCATTTATCCGCTGTCTCAATTCGTAAGCTTCGCGGACAAGAAACTCTTTAAGAAAGAAAGGTAGCTTTACAAAGCATTAGTCCATAGTTGAAGGTCGCATGAAAGCTACAGCTCATTCCTTCATCGATTATAATAAACAAGCAAGCTTCACTTTACAGGATGTTTTCTATGCTCTTAGGCAGCGTTGCAAATATTCGCATAACTTATTTGTTATTTAAACGGCAGTGTAAAGCGCCTTCTACTAGAGCCCAAGGCACCAAAATAGACTTGAGTGACTAATAACTGTCATGCGATTAACTCTTTACTTACATTCAAGGGGAAAATACGGCTGATCAGGGCTATTATCGTGGCTATTATAGTGATCACAAATTTTCTCTTGTATTTTTCTTTCCCATTCTGAACCAAGGAATCAATGTCTATCTGATGTTTCCAACTATGTCCTGCAAAGCTGAAGTGTACATTTCACTGGAAAACAGGCATGAGCGCTTTTATTTTTCTTGCTCTGTTTCGTCATGCAAGGTGCGCATAAAACTTTTTTCACCTAAAACAAGCATTAGAAATATGAAGTTCTTTTCGTTGTTGTATCGAAAGCGATGTCTCAATGTATAGTGGTGTGTATTTACCCGGGACCACTGAGCAGCATAAAATCATCTGCTACACAACGTAGCCATGGTGGAATAAGGTAGCAATAATGGCCCAATAAAACCCAGATTTAGAGACGGAGCTTTATTGGGCTCTTAAACAAAGGTCGGTGTTCGAAAGAGAGCTTTAACGATTTGAGTGTACGGCCGTCATTCCTGGTGCCATTTCCAAAGACCATCGAATGGCTTTGCAGCCCCCCCCCCCCCCCCACCCCTAGAAAAGGGAATAACTACAAACTTCTGCAATAGATCTTCCTTTAAACGTGACATTCGACCAAGTGCCCCTAAGCCATCTCAGCATCTGTACGCGGAGCCAGGTCACATTTTGCAATAAATAACCTGGGATCTAAAATACTCCCAAGGATTGCCGGCTGAGGAATCGCGCCACTATGAGTGTCAACCTAACCCGCGCTCAGCTCAATCCCGGGCCTTTAATGTGACTTCAGTTCTATTGCCGAATCCGTCTTTCCGCCTTTTATTGTGAAGATACGATGTAGGAAACTTGGAAAAGTCCAGTAACTCGTGGCGCGTTTCTAGTTCGTCGTCTGTATACACTTGTTCAAGCTCATTCTTCTCAAGCAAACGTTGAGACCCTTCTTAAGCCTGTCAAATTCGCAGCAGCATTCAATGCTCTCCTATTTTTACCACTCACTCACTTCATAAGCGAAGTCATGAGCCCGTTGGCGTACGCATTTAGAGTTTTATTTTTTCGCTCGTCACTAGAAAATATAGCGCAAAACATTGAAAACAAATCGCTCAGTTTGCTTGAACTTTGTTTTCAACCGCTTCACCTGCACTGCACGATGACACTGAGTCCAGAATATTGCGGCTTTCCATCACAAGACAAGACTTTTCACTATACGACCTTCACTCGTGCGGCACGCCTGTGGCACACCTTTCCTTCCATATGTTCTGCTTATTCGAGGACGGCGGAGCTACAACCGCAGCTTCCTGGTGAATTTTTTTTTGTTTGTTTTCTGCACTAACCTAGTGGCCGTGTGTTTGAACTGTTCTGTTTGCGTGCTCAATAATATCACCAAATAGGGAGATCATTCAACATGCAGGCGTCGCCTGAGAGCAAAATTCATATTGATTTTTTTTGTTTTCTGGCGTTGTAAATGAATTTTTCATGTACACACTGAACGGCCGGCTTGGTTTGCACGAGGATAACAGGAGTATTTTCTGCATTTAAATAGTCATATCCAGTTAACTGTCAGACTCACTCTTTTACCAAGAATTACTCTATTAAGCTCTTTTGCTTTCGAAGAATAACTAATCCTCCATAGCGATAAACATCAAGGCAAAAGCAGGAGTCACAAGCTGCAGATCTCTGTAATGAGTTTGGATACCAAAACTTGGTTGGCATAAATTAAGAGCAACATAACAGATGAAAAACCCAACATAGCTAAAACACTGAGAAAACAGACTGCATGGAAAAAAATATGACAACTGAAATAAAACTCTCTTATATTTTAGTAATTCCTCTCACTATTAACTCAATCGTGCTCAATCGAAAAAGTCCGGCTGCTACGGCTGTAAACTCTGCTTATCCACTGATTGTGTTTCCCTCTCATTCTATAGCCAGTTGCGCTGTCCGGTTTGCTTCCAAAAAACAAACGTTGCTTTAAGAAAAAAAGCATGATGTAATTACAAATCAAGCAAGCAACGCGGGAGAGCTAGTGGCGCAACTTAGCACAAGGCAGAACACGGCACACCTGCTGCCTAAGTTGGACCGCTGTTCTCTTGCATCACGCACCAACTCGCCCAACAATCCATTACTCTCAAGCAAGCCGCATTTCGTTTAACATTCATGGAATTTTTCCCAGAGCTGTTAGCTTTCAAAGTTTTCGGGTCAAAGAGTTTTCTCGTCACATTTTTTTCTTCCTTGCACCAACGAGGTGCTGCTGTGGAAAAAAGTTTGAAAAGGAATGCTTCGCCCACGACTTTGGAGCAGCGTCAGCGCATTCCTCATTGTGTGCTTTCAGCTCGATAGAAGCCGAGCCAGCGTAACGATGTCCAGGGCGGTGGAGGAGGCCGTGTATTAGAAAGACTCAAACCTTTCCGCGAGTTACGTTGGACGTGACGCAACTTTGTAACGACCGGGAGTTCGGCAGCGTCAGCGAAACTGGCTCCCTCGAGCCCTCTGTACAGTCTAGAACATTGAAATGTTAAAAAAAGCAAACTAATTCTAGAACTAAAGTAATTTTCAACTTACATTCATTAAAATCTCGCTTTTGATGCTGCATGGCATCTTAGTCAAAAGAATCATAGTTAAATTACTTTCTAAGAACTATTCGCATTTTTTTTTCGCAGCTCTATATTTTCGATTACAGAACTTTTGCTGTTCACAGAAATAAATTCAATCTTGAAACTAAAGTAAAGGAAATGTAATTCCGCCCGCAGTTTTATTTTCGGTGCAAGCAGTCCTATACAGGGTTGAAGAAGGAAACCAGCGCAAAAGACGAAGACACAGGAACAAGGAACACAGGACACCGCTGGACTATCGACTAGCGGTGTCCTGTGTTCCTTGTTCCTGTGTCTTCGTCTTTTGCGCTGGTTTCCTTCTTCAATCATGTACCGACTCGCCCAGCTCTCCACTCTACTATACAGGGTGTTTCACCTAAGACTTTACACAACTTTTTAAAATAGTATGATTTAGAAGAGCGCTTTTTTACAGGACGTGCTACGTCCACCGCTATGGACGAGGGTGGCGCTGGTGAACACTCTCAAGGTTAGCTTACAAGCAAAAATATAAATACCAACGTAAGCAGCAGATTGGACAGCCGTCGCCGTAGCTCAGTTGGTAAGAGCACCGGACGCGATATTCGGAGGTCGTGGGTACGGATCCCACCGGCGACATGGTTGTTTTTTCTGCTGCTTTATAAGTAATTTTCTTAAGGCGATAGATTAATCTTAGTATCATTATCCCACTGATTAGCACTACACATTAAAAAAAATTAAACATTCCCCTATGCACCTTGGTTTCGGTGACTGTTGGCTCCCTTCATAAGTATATATATATATATATATTATTATATATATATATATATATATATATATATATATATATATATATATATATATATATATATATATATATATATATATATATATATATATATATATATATATATATATATATATATATATATATATAATGCGGCTTGGTACGGCGCGAATATACTCTCTAAATAGAAATAAAAACAAACGATAAGTTGCTTGCTTACATAAAAAAATCATAAATATAACAGACTACGTTCAAGACTAACTCCGCGATGCTCGATACAGACAGTCTCGGCCAGATGCCTACGTGGCGTTGCAAGATTTCACGTACGCGAAAACGCCGTCCACGCGAGGACAACGTCGGGAGCTGCTCCCCGCTGTGCATCCTCTTAATAGACTCCGGTCGTACTCCGCTTCCCCATGCTGCCACCGTCTGCAGTGTTCCCTAAACAGGCTTCCCGACGCCGCTGCATGCCACCGCCTCGCTCAAGATGATTGCGTTCTTTCATGCTCCCAGTGGAGAAGGAAAGAGCTTGAGAAAGACCATGCACGTACAGTTCACCCGTATAACTCCGAGTGCAACCACAGATGCCGCCAAAGCGCAATGGAACACGGAGTTTCTATGCACGGAATATCCGTTATAGGTTCACAAGGGATTACAGCGTTTGCTCTTACAATGCACGCTAACTACGCCACAGCCAAGCCTGCCTAAAACATTAGAAGCATTTCTACGACTGCGAGGACTCTAGTGTGAACAAGCTGAAGAGATACCAAAGCGGACGCACACAGACACCTTTATTCTGATGTAGTTGTCGGCTCACTGAGTGAAGGAGTTTCAAAAACATCGTTCTAAGCGTGTTGCTGTATAGGCTAAGACAACAAAGCGTGGCGAGAAGCATTGTTCTGTCGTCGTCTGAGCTATTTTGACGACTTCATCGCTGTCAGATATCGTCGTGTTTTAGTTCTCCCATTGCTACTAAGACGACGCAATGCTGTCGCATCAAACACAGAAGTGCACGGTACTGCCTAAACAGACTGTGCAGAGAACCAGAATAGACACACCCAAAAGAAAAGTAGGAAGAGAGACGCCAGCAGCTTGTCTCGGCGGTGCGCTGTTTGCACTGCCGGGCTCCCTATTTCGCATGCAGCTGTCCCGCTCCTCCACCCAATCTCCCCCTTTTACCAATCTTGTGCATCCTTCGCGTCCTTTCTTTGCATTTCAGTGCAGCCTACGAAACGTGATTTCCGCTTCCCCTGGACGTTTCCCTTTTCCTTCTCCTTCTGTCAGGTGGCATCCGTTGTTGCTTCTCCGGAAGTCAATCCGAGGTCTGTCGTCTCTTCCGTAAACACCGTGCATCGTACGCTTCTCGCTTGCGTCGTGCAGGGTATTCTAGGAGCAGATCCTCAATATGTTTGCCGGTAGCAAACCACTCAGGCGTTGCTGAAGGTAACTGAAGAAAGGTGACACCGGTTGTGCGCATTCTTGACAGGTTTTGAAAGCACGGTAGCAGAGGTCGGCGGTAGGCGCCTTACCTGTCACCGCCTTAACTGACACGGGAACGAAGGTTCGGCGATGTGTTCTAGCCTTCATCGTCGCTTACGCAAAGTGCAGACTCCTGAACCCTTAGCCGTTGTACCTGTGGCCGATAGAGGGATTCCTGCCACTATTGGAATGTGTATTGGTCGTGTGTCCGTTGATGGGTGTCGCACTCCAGATTTAATTACTGTCCTAGACCAGTGCACTCATGACCTTGTCCTCGGCATCGATGTTCTCTCTGACCAGTCGACCCTCCTCGACTGCGCCACAAATAATGCTCATCTGGCCCTACCTGTTTTCCTGGGGCCGCCCAACCCAGTTTTTCATTGCCTGTGTCCCGACGGCTTTGTCCAGGCCTGGCCGGCTGCTTGTGATACGCCATAGGCTCTAGTCGGCTGTCTTGCAAGAACTCCATGACCTGCTCTCCGCTGGTCGTCTTGGCGCATAATGCACGTACGAACGGGTATGCAGACGTCTCTTTCGGTCAGGACAATACCGTACCCTCCGTTGCCTGCCCCTTGCTGTTCGGAAATTCAGCTGTCTCCCTCTAGATACACATCTTCATTCTTATTTTTAAAGTAATTTTTGCTCTTTACAATATTTACCTGCGCATAAAAGCATACAATCGCGATGGAAGGCAGCGGTCTATCCTCTCGCAAACGCTGCTATCCAGGCATTCTGCGCCGCTTTACCAAGGATCTCTCCCTCCCTAACAGCTGTAAGTGAACGCACTATTTTTTTTTCAGACGTTAAATGTAAAGCGAGGGAGTTCGAGCCGGAGTCTGTGGAACAGGCGTCATCGGTCGGTCCACGACACTGCGGAAGGCCACGACAACTGCATTCATGCAGGTTCGCGCAGAGCGGAGAAGGTTCCGATGCGAGGAAGTGACGGCACCGTTCCTCTGCGTTCACATGTTTGTCGTATCCCGACTAGGTTCAAAAGGAATGCAGCGAAAGCACTTTACGTTTAGATATTAAAAGAAGGAAAAAGCATAGGATGAGGCACAGAAAAAGGAGAATATCCACACGGCAAGGGGAACGGTGCAAATGCAAGGAACGCTGTTCAGTTGTAGTTGCAGGTTTCGAGTAGTTCGTGATGCGGTTGAACTTATAGCCCAGACTGGAGCGCGTGCAGTTGAAGGTTTCTGAAGGAGAATACTACAAGTTTTATACAAAGGTTTCGATGGAATCTAAGGCTTGCACTTTAGAGAATGCTCGTTCCGTCGTGTTATACGTAGGGCCTCGGTCTCAATGGCCAGACGAGATGATGGCTCTCTCCTTCACTTGCTGTAATCACAGTGAAGAAATTTTTTGTGCACGAAGCTTATAACTCGTAGTTCAGGCCTTGCTATCACGAAGAAGAAGCAGGGCACTATAAGCAATCTGAGTCCAGTTGCAATGAAAGAACAGTACACTTTATTCTTTAAGGCTCGAAATTCAGCAAAAATAGGAAGGACAAAATAAATATATTCTGCACTGAATTCTAATCCTTGAGGTTGAATATTGCAAAGGAATACCCACAAACCCTTAAGTAACCTACTTTGGTCAAGAAATAGTGGGGAAGGGAAGCAAGCTCCGTTGAAAAGGAAAATCTTAGATTTTTTTTAAACATCGCGCTTTCTAGGAAACTGATCACATTTTAATTGAAAGTGTTCATTTTAAAGACTTGATGGCACATAAACGTCTCAATAATTCCTCACCAACATACAAATAATAGCACGTTAAAAGTTGATTTCGAAACTGTCACCATGCACTCGGTACTAGTAACAAAACATTCAAACTAAATAAGATTACGACTGTTTCGAATATTTTTCCTGGGGGATTGAAATCGCCTGGAAAAGCAGTCAATACTGAACATCCAAAGTCTGAAGTTATCTCCCCTATGAAGAAAATTGCGAGCAGAGAGCAACCCGCGCTAGCGCTGCACTCGTCATTTAAATAAATACAGTATCCTTCCTTCTTCCCGACAGGTGTTGCGCGCACATCAAATCTTCATTTTTCGGCGCTTTGCGGCACCTAAACGACGAAGCGAAGTCGGGGTACGCTCCGATCAGAGCACTCAGTGCGGTCTCGACGAAGTTACGCGAACCGCCGATCGGAACGCCACTGCAGAAGTGGTGCTGCACGTACATCGCGTAAAATAGCTGGCTGAGCGTCACGTTCCTGGATCCGTCGACCAGGGAGTGCCAGTCATCATCCTCGCGACTGGCCCTCACGCTGGTGTCGAGGCTGAGCCAGTGGCTGGTCTCCAACTGGGCGTCCATCGAGGCAGTCGCCTTGATCTTGCTGGCGACGCAGTCTTCGTACACGCGAAGTCGGGTCAACGTCTTCCGGCTCCAATTCCCTGATAGCACAGCCTTCCAAATCACGTCCGCCAGGCGCACACCGATGGTCGGCATCAACAGCACCTCCTCGGTTGTGTTAATGGCCACAAGCGAAGCGTATATGTGGCTAGGAATGGTCAGTGTCTCGGAGGTAGTGCATACAATGACTCCGTCCAGCTCACCGATGAAGTCGCGGGACACGCCTAGGGTGCAAGTTCGGTGCCGTCGGGCTTCGAACATGTACGCGCGGGCGGCCATGTAGGCGTGTGCAAAGTCCTGGGATAGCACAGGAATGGGCACACCAGCCGGCACAACGTCCGAAGGGAAAAGCATATGCATCTTCACCAACTTCTCTGCCAACTGGTCCCGGTCGCGCTTGGTCATGCTGAAGCCCACCGTACGCAACACCCTCCGCAAGAGTTCCCAATAAACGGCCCGGATGGCGTTGTTCAACGGTTGCGGAGACGAAGCGCCAACGGCATTCAGCACCCACAGAGGCCGCAGCTCCTTCGTGGCCGCATCGCAGAATGTGTCCGGCTTGTGTTCGCTCTTGTCGACACCAGGAGTGAGCCTTGATGCCAGGTGAATTGCTGCTCCAACTACAGTCATCGCCACGCTACTGGGCTGGCTTTTTCCGGGCTTGATCCATTCGGCGATGCGCCTCTTCAACACTCGGAGTGGAACACCGGCGATGTTGGAGACCCTGGTGAGAGGAGTGAACTTCTCTATTATATCCTTCCACTGCGCGGCCGTGATCCCGGTAGCAATGTTCATGAGGGCCTCTACGGTGTTAACTTCTTCCTCATACGCGTGCGCTCGCTCTGAGTCAACGAAAAACCCGTCGACATCCTCGAGCGAAAGGTTTGACAACATCGCCTCGTTGGCGGTACGAAGTGCGTCGACCTTCACAGTTTGAAATGCGACCGATGTCTTAATCAGCGGAATCTTGGCGACTGATGGGAACGAGATGATGAGGTAGGTAGCTAACGCTGATTCACTTGACTTGAGTTGTATGTCTAGCAAGGAGGGAAGGCCGTATCTAAGGGACAGCTCAAACACTAGGCCGAGTAACCTTACCGCTGGCATGAAGGGTGCAGCCGTTGCTATGTCCAGAACGGCCCTGGCAGACAGTCGGCCTAAGGACTCGTTCGCAGAAAAGGATGCCACGCACGCCTTGTAGTAGGCGGCAATGGCTCTGCCGGCTGCATTAGTGGTGGGCTTTCCGCTCACGGAATCGCTTGCAGGAGCAGAGTTTGGAGAATCACCGAACCTCCTTTCATTGATCGCCGACCGACTGCGTCGGGCGCAAGCGTATTCCAGGACACTCTCGCATGGGTCACGCCGAAAGTTCACGTCGCCGTAGACCTTCTCCAGAACGTGGGGGCAGCAGAAGTCAGATGAACCTCTGTCGGCCCACCCGTCAATTGGCGACATCTTCCCGAACAAGAAAACCAGAAGCACTATGATCAGCATAGTGGCGCTGAGGCTCACTGTTCCGTACAGGAGCACCCAGGGAACTCGTCTTGGACTGTTCAAAAAGCTGCTTCGAAATGCTGGGGCGGCGCCGTCCATGGTATCCCAGCTTCCAGAAGCAAGCCGGCGCCTTAGAACGCAGCCACGCTCCGAGCGCAGGAATGTGCACGTGGAAAGCGCGCCCCCTGCCGGAGCGCTTTTAAACTACTTCAGAAGACACAATGCGAAAGTTTGCGGACCCATTTGTTGCTTAAACGAATGTATCCCGGCCGTTGGGCAGCATGCAAAACTGTTAGAAGCAGTTTAATATTATTTTTGCGGCTAACGCTTTCAAGTACACTGAAAGTCTAGTGCGACAAATCGCACAAAAATTCTAAGGACGAATACGATTCTCCCTAATGAGAAATTTGAGCGCAGCTCTGTCGATGTGTCGGGCCCTGTAAAGGCTCATTGTTTTTTTTTCTTTTGCTGGGTCGCCGGCACGTCTTGCGACGATATTAGTTCGACAGTAGTACTGATGGAAGAAGAGGTTGATGTGCAATGCCCAGCGCGAGAGATTTTTTTTTTTTTAAGCACGAGGCGTGAACGGCTGCGGCGGTAGCCTATTTCTCTCGTGCAGTGGCCAGCGAAGCTGATCTGTTTGCGGCGCCGCGGGTTGGAATCCCTGTCGGGGCATTGTTTATTGATTTGTTTATCGTTTGGCGTGGTTACACCGCCGCCGGCTAGGCTGCTCAACCCGCGAACAGGCGCTGAAGAGCTGCGCTGTAAAAAATGGTCATGCACATAGTGCCAAACAAGCTTTGTTTTTGTATTTCTTTTTTAATACAGTTTTTTTG